>PVKY010008120.1:0-14323 GCA_004027775.1 Bradypus variegatus
TCCATCCATCCACCCATCCAACTATCCATCCATCCATCCATTCATCATCCTCCCACCCACCCACCCACCAGGCAGACATCACTGAGTGCCCACTGGGTACCTCTCGGCAAAGGAGGCCTCACCCTTGCTTCCTGGGAGCTCACATCCCAGTGGGGCAGGATTCGGTAGGGGGCAAATGAGGGCAACAGGGCATCAGTGGTCGCTACGTGTGGAGGGAGAAGTGAGGCTGGGGGGAAGTGGCTGCTTGGAGTGAGCCGGCTACGGTGAACAGGTCCTGCAGGAGCCCAAGGGGGCAGGCCCAGGGATGCTGGGGCCGAGCTGCAAGAGGGAACCCAGCACAGAGCATCCATGTAGCACAGGGGCAGGTGGGTGTGAGCAGCCAGGATGCTGGTGTGCCCGCAGCAGAGAGGCTGGGGGAAAGCTGTAGGAGGTGAAGCCAGGGCATCCCAAGGAGACGGGCACCCCACCCCCCCCAGCCCCGGGACGCCAGGTAGGGTCCAACCAGGACCACAAGGAGATGTGTGCCAAGAGACTGGCTGCACGGACTAGCAGGGAACGGCTGGGAAAGTCTGAAACCTGCAGGGTGGGCTGTCAGGAAGGGCAGGCAGGACGTCCTTGGCTGGAGCTGACGCTGTCATCCAGAGGCGGAGCTGCTTCTCTTTCCAGAAGCCTCGGTTTTGCTTTTAAGGCCTTTCCACAGATTGGGTGAGGCCCGCCCAGATGACCTGGGCCCATCTCCCATTGGGTGAGGCCCGCCCAAGTGACCGTGGACCCTCATCACAGCTCCAAAATCCTGCAGAGGCACCCTGGAAGAAGTGGGGCTGCAGGGGGCTCTGAGCCAGAAGGGCAGGGTGGGTGTGCAGCGCAGGGAGGCTGCTGGGGGAGCCCGGGTGGGTAGGGGCAGGGCACCCTGGACAGCCTCAGCCAGCGCTGGATGGCGGATGGGCTGGGAACATGGAGCCAGCAGGATGTGCCGGGGGTCAGACCCCTGGCACTGAGCTGCCCCCTTCTGGGCAGCAGGTGTGGGAGGTGGACAGCCAGGGGCACCCATCACACCGGAGCGGCAACCAGGAGCCAGCCACTCACAAATGGCATGTGAAGCCCAGAACAGGTTGAGCTCACCCCAGCGGTGAAGCACCCCAACACCCGGGGACTGGGGTGATGGAGGGGACAGGGCGGTCTCCATGGGGGCTCAAGAGGGAATGGAAGGAGAGGCCAGGCGACAGGGCGCCTGTGAAGTCAGGAGCAAAGAGAAAGAGAAAACCTCAGCAAAGAGAGGACAGGACAAAGAACCCAAAGGAAATTTTAAGACTGAGATACAGGATAAACAAAGGGAAGCCTGCACTGATGGGCTGGATAACGTGACAGAGACGCCGGAGGCAAGGGTCAGTGGGGCTCCCCAACCCGGCCAGAGAAAAGGGCTGGGGACACGGACAGAGCCTCGGGGCCCACGGGACCATGCCAAGATGCTCACCACCCGTGGGTCTGAAGCTCGAAGGAGGAAGGAAGGAATGTGGTGCAGAAAAAAACATTTGAAGAAATAATGGCTGAAAACTTCTCAAGTTTGGCAAAGGAAATAAACCTATAGATTCAAAAATTGCAGAAAAACCAAAAGAGTAAACCCAAAGAAAACCAAGCCCAGGCAAATTATAACAAAATTGCTGAAAACCAAAGACCAAGAAGAAATGTTGAAAGCTAGGGAAAAAGGATGCCTTCCTTATGGGGGAGCAGAAATGACCGCTGATTTCCCAGTAGGAACTGGGGAGGACGGAAGGAAGTGGAACAATATTTTCAACGAGCCGAAAGACCTCGGAATCCAACATCAAACAAAAGAATCATCTGAGAATGAGGGTGAAATAAAGAACTCGCACTCCCCAGAGCAGCGTTAGCGACTTGAGCACTTATCCCAGAGGGGAAAGCTGGGCTGACAGGACCCCGCGTCTCTCCTGCCCTGCCAGCCGCGGGCCCCTCACGCCCCCTTTCTCCTGGGAACCGGACCTGCTGCCAGCTCCCCCTCCTCCCCAGGCTCACCTCGCATCCCCCCAGCTTCAGCCTCCATAATCGCTGTTCCTTTCCTATGTTTGGGTGACAATTTGCCACAACGACAGACAAAAGGACAAACCAAATCACTCGAATAGGTGCAGAAAAGTACAGACAAAACGCAGCACCTGCTCAGGAAGAACCTCTCAGCAAACTCAGAACAGCAGAGGCCTTCTGCAAGCGGACAACTGGCATCGAGGACAGGCCTGCCGCCAACCCAACAAGCACGGCCTGGGGTGGGTGGGGGGCGCTTCCTCTGCCCCCCCCAAGCCTGACCATGAGAAGGCGGCAGACGAGCCCCGTACAGGGTACCCTGCGAAGTACCCACTAGCCCCCCAGACTGCCCAGGTCGCCAGAACCAAGGTGTACCTGTGAGGCCGTCAGAGCCCAGGAGCCCAGGGGGGCAGGACACCTGGAGCCACGTGGGGCCCAGGCGGGGCCAGGGACAGAGAAAGGACTTTGGGTGCAAACTAAGGAAATCTGAATGAAGTGCACCCTTGAACGAGCAATAACGTGTGGATACCAGCTCACTGGGATGACGAGCGCACCACACACTGAACGCGAGACGCCAGCAAGAGGGAACCTGGGTGGTGGCCACAGGAATCACGGCCCCATCTGTGCAACTTTCCCGTGAATCGAATTACTCTACAGTAACAGGTTTATTAAAGCTAAGAGAAAAAATGGCTCTACGTAAAAAATACGACTCGGGCTGACAGCTAATGTCTCGGTGGGAAAGCGGATGCTCTGCCCAGACCCTGGGAAGGAGCAGGCGTCAGCGGCCCCCCCCCCCCCATCAACACAGTGCTGCAGGAGGGTGGGGGGTGGGTAGCCTACCATGGTGCTGAGACGCTCGGGTTTCCAGTTTTCGTTCATCACGTGTCTGTCACGTGAATCCAGTCGTACACCCACCCTGGCAGCCATGGCCGCACCCCAAGTCTGCTCACACAGGTTCATTTGTGTCCCAGGGAAGTCACGGCCCAACGAGTCCTTCCGTGAGCCCCAAGTGCCCATGGACGGAGTGCACCCTAATCTGCCTGCAATTCTGCGCAACCCCCGGCCCAGGCCTGGGGACACCGACCCGGCTCGGCCTTGCGTCTGCAGCTCCCTGCCTGGGACCCCACGGTGCCAGCAGACATGGGTGTGCCACCCCCCAGGTTCAGCCTCAGGTGTTTGGCCCACGGGGGCTGTCACCACCCGGGCACCATGGTCGACCTGGGCCCACTCTTTGCAGAGACTCCCGCCTCCCCGCAGTGGCTGGAGAAGGTGGGCCCGGCTGGCTGCAGGCCTTGTGTTGCTGGCACCTGGGAGAGCAGAAGGGATGTAGGGCACTGGGACGCCCCCCTGCAGGGAGCTGCCTCAACACTCCGCCGTGGCTGGGCCTGGGTCATGGCACAGAGGGAGAGGCACAGGGAGCCGGGGGCTGCTCAGAGCCATGGCAGGAAGACCGCCTGGGGCACGGGGAGAGGCGAGGGGCCAGGACGTGGCTGAGCCGCCATGCATAGCTCCCGCAGGGGTTCCGGCACCAGGAAGGAGAGACGGCATCTCGAGGCTGGCACGAGGGCTTCATCAGGGCCGGGCTGCTGCCAGCGCCCAGGGGCCACGCCATGGAAGCACTAGGTCCGGAAGATTCTCAAAAGTGGGAGTCACATCTTCCTGGAAACTGGGTTTGCTCAGATACAAAACCACCAGGCACAGTTTCCATCCGAGCTGCTCCACATGCACACACCTGGTGTGAAAGCGAGGCTCAGGGGGGTTGGACGTCCCCTCAGTGCCCGGCCTGTGGCTGCACCCACGGTCAGCGCCGGCCTGGGTCCACGGAAGGCGCTGGCCGCTGTGGTCAGAACCAGCCCGCTTCTGAGGAAAACAGGCTGCTCTGTACAGAAAGACACAGCGTGAGCACATGCTCAACTCCCCACATCCTCTCAGAATCCAAGAGATTCAAACCAGGAAAAGAAGAAGAAAAAAAACCAAATAATTAAAATGTCATTCAAATTCTAAGCTGATATGAGACACTTAAAAATCTAAAAAATTCTTCCAGGAGCGGAGGATAATTATACTCCTCCCCACCGACTGACTTCTCCCTGCAATGCAGATGTCACGTTTTCCACGGATTTTTTTCCTTCCAGAGTGTCAAAGGAACAAAGCCTTCTTTGAGCCTTTCCAGCCCAAATTAATTCTGCAAAAAAGAAAAGAAAAGAAAAGAAAAGAAAAGGCACGGCAAGGCCAGCAGCGCCTGAAGGAGCTGAGTGGCTGCAGCTGCCTGGGGAAGGCGCCAGCTCCATGATGCTGGAATGTTCCGGGTGTCCCTGACTGCCCATGTGCAAGAACACACGCCCTCACTCCACTGCAGAACAGGGAAAGCCAGCGCGGAGGTCACGGTGCACCGAAAGCCACAAAGCCTCCCCCAGCCCGTGTGAGGAGCCTGTCCTAGGAGCCCTGGGGCATGTCTGTGCCCAGCAGGGACCCAGGCGGTGGGCACTAGCTGGCCGCTCTGAGAGCCCACGTCCTCCCCGCCCTCGCAGGGTGTTATCGTGGAAGCAGTTCCTCTGCGGCTCCGGCCTTTTTGCCTCTCTGTGCAGGAAGGACGGACGCATTGCTCATGGCTCTGCTCTCAGATGGGGGGAGAGTCGATGTGTGCACTTTCCGGAAGCCAGCGTGGGTGCCCACGGCCCCCCGCCTCGCCAGCGTAACCTGCCCATGCAGCGTTCCCGTGGCCCGGCCCTGCTCCTCCCTGGGGCCGTGTGGCTGAGACGCCCGTGCGGGGAAAGGTCACAGCCTTCGATGCTCAGGGCTGAAGGACGTGAGCTTTCCTATATTCGGTGGCACTACCAGGCCCATGTTTCATCGTGCAAGGAACAGATCTCCACCGAGGACAACTTGCAGCTCAAGAAGCATCTGTGTGACGGAGAAGCAGTGGGTGGAAGAGGAAATTCCACCCCGGGGCCCTGCAGCTGCCACCGGGGCTCCGAAGGGCCGAGGGTGCATTCGGTGCCTGGTTTGGTGGCCCTGAGGATGACGCTCAGGCCAGCCTGTTCGTATAAGCTGCAGGGAGAAGCTGGCCGTGCCCCACCGTGACACGGCTCCTTCTCCCCGGTGGCCTGTCTGCACGGGTGGGCAGCCCTGACGTGGGAAGGTTGGCAGCGTCCGAGGGACCTGTGGCTAAGATCAGGGCCTTGGAACTTTGCTGCCACCTGTTACGTGGACCCCATGAGCTTCGGTAAACTGTATTTGTTCGTCGAGTCCACAGGAAGTGCCTCCCCAAGCAAAGGCTGGGCGCCCGGGTGATGTCACCTGCAGGGATGCAGCCACCGGCCACTCAGGAGGGAACGCAGGTCTGTGCCCGCGGCCCGAGCCGTGCCTGGGCCCTCACCAAAGGAAGGGGCACCTGCGGGTGGTTTTCCCACGAGCTGGCCAGGCAGAGCCCAGGACTTCTGAGTTCTAAGGGCTTTTAGAGAAGGCCTATCTGTGTGGAAACACCCAGGCCCAGCCCCTGCTGGAATCTGACGGGGAGGCCCCGTGCTCTGCGGGGAGCCCGGCTCAGAGGCCAAGGGACCCCCGGGTGCAGGCAGAGGCAGCCTGGCCGCCCCACAAGCTATCCCCAGGGCGGCCGTACCCAAACCACCAGCACGTCACCCCCAAAGCAACCGACGGCCAAACAGCCTCACTAGGAAGAACCGACCTGGTCCCTGACGCTCGGTGCCTTCCAAGCGTGGGCTCACCACTGACAGGCTGAGCTCCACCTCCCTCTACCGAGGGACATTTTCCCTTCCAGAAGCTTCCGCCCCTCCTCAGCAAGTAATCACGTGAACTTACTCATTTGACTGCATTAATACTTTTCTTAACTTGGACATTGTTCAGAGGGGATTTCCGTTTCATTATACTTTGTTTTGTGTAATTAATAGAAATCTGCCATTTGAATCCACAAAACAGGACCAATGTGTCTGGAAGGACAGGGCCGCGGTCAGCGGTCGGAGCCTCATTCAGACTGAAACACACGGTTAGGAGGAGAAATTCCAAGTGCTGTTTCCGGTGGTTTTATTTTGCCCCCAGCCTCAAATCCTACAGATTCTTTGGAAATTACCATGACGACATCTGAGCTCGGCGGCCTTTGAAGAGGGGTTCTGGAGTCAGGGCTTCCTGCCTTCCAAGGCTGATGAGGAGTGGGTTCTTCCTGCCCGGGGGCTGAGGGGAGGCCGCGGGGAGAGGTCGGAGGCAAGGGGGCTGCGGGGGGTCTGGTGGGGCCCGCCCTGGGCAGGGGCTGCAGCTGGAGGCCAGAGGCCAGCACGCCCGAGATGTCGTTTTCCAAAAATTCCCATGACGCCTGCGAGCAGAGGGCTGCCCCTTCCGAACGCACCCCGAAAGAAAGCGCCTTTTCTTCAGCTCTGCCCACGCTAATGCAGGGGTCATTACGCTCTGACTCAGGGGCAGGACGCCGGGGGAGGGCGGCTTGTCAGTGAAGCGAGGGTGGCATCTGTGTGACTCTGCTGCTCGCCAGGCCACGCTACACTCCCACCCTGATTTCATTACATTAGTGTGATTTTACCACCACCCTCTGACATCAGAAACAATCCCGAGACTTCAACGTCCCTATTTCCCGGTTCCTGAGCTGTCTCTCTGCGAATTGCAGCCCCACCCTGTGCGGCAACCTCTGGGTGCCACCCATGAGCTGGCACGGCCCCCCGGGCTGCAGCAGACAGACTGAGGCGCTGGCACGGCAACGGCGTTTCAAGTAATTGTGCTCCATTTTGGTAAGCGCCGTCACTTAGCCTATCAGGGAAGAGCAGCGACCCCAGCGCAGACAGGCTGGGGATCCAAGCCACAACCCGGTCCTCGTCCCAGCAGGAGCCCTTCCCTCCCCGGGGATGGAGCCCAGGCCCGAGGCTGCGAGGGGCTGGGAGGGACCGGCTGCGACAGCCCTGGGGTCCTCGAGGCACCGAGACCACAGCAGCCAGCGCCGGCAGGAGCGCCCTTCGGGGCCCAGCAGCGGGGTCTGGCTGACACGCACTCTCATTCACGGTGCTCCCCCTTAGGCTGGGAGCCCCGGGTCCCCTGGCCGCTGCACAAGCTGGGCCATGAGGAAGGGGCTGTCGGCCCACCCCCCACTTTGCAGCACTTCCCGCAGCTGCTCTGGGATGGAGGGGGCTGCAGAGCCGGCTGCTGGAGGGGTCAGGGCACAGGATTCCAGGAGAGCCGATGGGGTGCTGCGGCAGGCTTTCTGGGTGCTAGGGTGGCCTGGGTCACAGGACTAGGGGTGCAGACCCCTGGGCAGAGGCAGCACCCCAAATGCCCCCTGTCATGCTGGGCCTCTCCTGGGGGTTTTGGACCCCTGAGGTTGGCATGGGGGGGCTCCCCCAGGAGTGCTGACCCCATCTCATTCCCCCACGGCTGCTCAGTCTTGACCTCCTCTCTGTCCCCCAAGCCCACCCAGGTCCCTCCCCACGTGCCGCTGCCTCTCCACATCTTCCCATTGTCCACCCCACAGCAGCGGCCCTCGCTGAGCCCTGGGGCTGCAACGCCCTTGTCTCTGAGGTTGGTCCCCCGGGCACATGGGAGCCCACTCTGGGCCGTGCGCCCAGGGCGGAGGGCAGCTGGCCCTAGGGAAAGCGGTGCCCTCTCCAGGTCAGTCCCTGGGGCTCTGGCGACTGCACTCTCCCAAGCAGGATGGAGAGCGTCTCCTGCACCCAGGATAGCAACTCGGGCCCTGCCGGCAATGCCCGCCCACCCCAGCCCGACCTGGGCCCACTGCCGTCTGGGGGCTGCCTCTGGCCAGGCCCTTTTTGCTCAGTGTGTCAAGAGCTTTGCCCGGGGCACTGCCAGCTCCTGGAGCTGCCCCCCTTGAAGGCCGAGTCCGTCCAGTTTGGGGAGGGCTCCACAGCCCTGGCTGTTTCTAGGTTTGGCTGACACACTCAAGCTGCCTGACCTTCCGAGCGCAAGTCTGTGTGTGGACAACGGTATCCCGCACTCAGTAGATGCCGAAGAGCAGAGGTGCTGGCACAGAGGGCGGGCGCAGGCTGCCTTCTGCGGAGACACTGCCTACAGCGCTGCCCGCCCTGCACTCCCACGGAAACGGGCAAGGGGTCTGGCCACCCACATGCCCTCCATGTGCGGCGTGGCCCGAATTGCAGATCTGGGCCTCCTGGCAGAGGGTGATGGTGTCCCAGCTGCCCACTGGCCTTCTCATGTCCACTTGTGAAGTGTGTGCAAGTCCTGCGTCCACCTCTTATTGCTGATGTGCATTTCCGGCACATTAATTTTATTCTCAGCTCCTGTGCTGCAAATATTCTCCCAGGTGATGACTTGCCTATTATTTTAACGGTGTTTTTATGACAGAAAATTCTAGTACCGATGACGTGTCATTTGTCCGGTTTCTCTGATGACCGGCAGTGCCTGTGTCCTGCTCATGTCACCTCCTCGACACCCTAGGGTCCCAGCCCTCCCGGGGGCCGGGCAGACCTCCTGGCCCTGGTGGTCGCACTCAGGGCCTCAGTCAAACCAATGGACCGTACATATGTGTGTCCATCTCTGGAAGAAATTCCTTTATGTTTTCATCGAACCCCCTCATGGCTTTGGCTTTTACATTTAGGTCTATGATCCGTCTCATATTAATTTTTGGTGACGCTGAAATGGCAATCGATGGTCCCTTTCTGTTTCTACGTGGCTACCCAATCGTCTCAGCACAATCGGTAAATGGCAACTTTCCTTTCCCCGCTGAGGATGGTTGGCTGAAAACCCACGACAGCAGAGGTGTGCATCGGTTTCCAGACTCCGTCCACTTCCCCGGAGCTGTTTTCCTGGCTATGCCAACATCACACTGCAGCTTTAAACTGAGTTGGGTTTTTTTTTCCCCATATGTATTTTTTTAATGTAAAGAATATAACATATACACATAGAAGTGATGGGTTTCTAAGTGCAATTTAACAAGTAGAGAGCAAATTTCAAAGAATATTATAGGTTACAGTTCCACAGTTTCAGTTATTTCCTTATTATGAAATATAATTTGTATATATATATATAAGGAGTATCTTTCAAAGTATGATTTAACAAATAGATAAACAGGAAACTTCCAAAGTGATTACAAGTTATAGTACCATCATTTCAGTCATTTCCTATTGTGAAATATAACATATATACAAAAAGGTATGGCTTTCAAATTACGATTTAACAAGGAGCTATAGAACACATTTCAAAGGATGCTGTGGGTTACAGCTCCACCATTTCAGTTCTTTCCTTCTAGCTATTCCAAAACCCTAGCAACTAAGAAAAAGAAACTTACATAAAGATTCAGTATCCACAATCCTTTGTTAAATCCCATCTTGTCTGCTGCTACCCCTTCCTCTGGATGAATCACTTTCCTGATCTTCAGGGATGTCTCGGTAGTGACCCCCCCTAACCTGTTCATGTTGAAAAGGGGCGTCCACTTTATGGGTTGCTGTTCTTGAAGAGGCTGTCGCCTCTGGGTTTAGGGACTTAGCTGGCATAGAGGTTCTCTGAAGTATTTAAATCTCTGAAGAATAAACTTTGTGTGTGAAACCTTTATAAAGAGTTTCAGTTAGGGATCCAGGTATTCTTTAGGGTTTTTGGGACTACTGTTGACTTGGCCTATCATACTGTGGTCATTTGGCATATCCAGGTGCAGCTTGCACAGGAGCAACCTACAGGGCAGCCTCTTAATTCCCCGGAGGTGAATCCTAGGCATAATTATAAAACTGAGTTTTAAAAAGCCAGGTAACGAAAGTCCTTCAACTCTGTTCTTCTTTTCAGCATTCTTCGCATTTCCATGAACATTTTAGAATCAGCTTGTCAATTTCTTCAAAAAAGTCTGTGAGGACTGTGTGATAGGATTGTCCTGAATCTATGGATAAAGCTGGACATACAGACTTCTTAACAGTGAACCTTCTGATTCGTGGACATGGTTGTCCCAGACACACACACACACACACACACACACACACACACACACACACACACGAAGAGATTTATTTTAAGGACTGGCTGCTGTGACAGTGGGAGCTGGCAAGCCTGACTCTGTCGGGTGGGCCGGCAGGCCAGAAGCACAGATGATAGTTCACTGTGGTCTTGAGGCAGAATTTCTTCTTATCCAGGAAACCTCGGTGTTTTGCTCCTACGCAGAAGACAATCACAGACCATTCTAGGCCAGTGTTTGCCCAAACTAGATACCACGGCCTCGCTGAGCTGACTCACAAAGTTAACCCTCACGCAGATACTTTTTTCCATTTATTAGGTCTTCTTAAATTCTTCTCAGTAAGGTTCTCGTTTTTCAATATGCAGGCCTTACACATCTGTTCTGGTTTGCTAATGCTGCCATTAGGCAAAATACCAGAAATGGACTGGCTTTTATAAAGGGGATTTATTAGGTTACAAAGTTACTGTTCTAAGGCCACATCAACAAGAGGGTACCTTCACTGAAGGAAGGCCAGTGGCCTCCGGAACACCTCTCTCAGCTGGGAAGGCACTTGGCTGGCGTCTGCTGGTCCTTTGCTCCCGGATTGTATTTCAAAATGGCTTTCTCCAAAATGTCTCTGGGCTTGAGCTTCTCTTAGCGTCTCTCTCTCTCAGCTCCCGTGCATCCTTGCTTCTCTCTAAGCATCTGGGGGTCCTCTCTTAGCTTCTCTGGGCTTCGTCTCCTAGCTTAGCATCTCCAAACAGCCTTCTGTCTGCATCTCCCAGCGTCTCCCAGCGTCAGCGTCTGTGCTGTCTCTGAGCTTCTCTTAAGTACTCCAGTGAACTAATCAAGACCCAGCCTGAAGGGATGGAGTCCACACCTCCACGGAAATGATTTAATCAGAGTTCTCACCCACAGTTGAGTCACACCTCCATGGAAACAATCAATCAAAAGATTCCATCCAACAAGATTGGATTAAAAGATCACGGCTCTTCTGGGGTCCACCAACAGTTCCAAACCAGCACAACATCCTTCACCAGATTTATTATGAAGTATTTGAAATTTTTTTGATGCAATTTTATACAGCGTCTTAAAACATTTATTATCTTTTCGCCTGTCAATAGTATAAAATTTTTCTTTTTGATGTTCATCCTCCAACTTTGCTAAGTTCAGGGTCTTCTAAATACACAATTATGTCTGTGAATAATAATGATTTTATCTCTTCTTCTTGCCCTGCTGCGTGAAGACTTCCGTTTCAGTGCCGGAGGGCAGCAGTGGGGACAGGATCTCGGCCTGGTTTCCAGCCCGTGTGAAATATCTCCCCTCCCACCACCACAGCAACACTGCAGGATTTTTTTTAATAATTCAATTTTATTGAGATATATTAAAATACCATACGGTCATACAAAGCATACAATCAGTTGTTCACAGTAGCACCATATAGTTTTGCATCCATCAGCAAAATTAATTTTTGAACATTTTCATTACCACATACACAAAAGTAATAAGAATAAAAATTAAAGTGAAAAAGAACAATTAAAGTAAAAAAGATCACTGGGTGTCCCCCCCGCTCCGTTTTTCTACTCATCCCTCCATACGCTGGACAAAGGGGAGTGTGGTCCTCATGGCTTTCCCAATCATGTTGTCACCCCTCATAAGCTACCTTTTTATACAATTGTCTTCAAGATTCAAGGGTTCTGGGTTGTAGTTTGATAGTTTCAGGTATTTACTTCTAGCTATTCGAATTCATTAGAACCTAAAAAGGGTTATCTATACTATGTGTAAGAGTGCCCACCAGAGTGACCTCTCGGCTCCTTTTGGAATCTCTCTGCCACTGAAGCTTATTTCATTTCCTTTCACATCCGCCTTTTGGTCAAGATGTTCTCCACCCCACGATGCCGGGTCCAGAACACCGCAGGATTTTCACGGTGCCCTCCGTCAGGCTGAGGAAGTACCCTCCCAATACTGATTTGCTGAGAGGCTCTATCATGACCAGGCTTTAAATTTCATCACTTGCTTTTCTTTTGCATCTAATGAGGTGATCAAATCATTCTTCATCTTTATTTTCTTACTATAGTGAAGTACATTAACTGATTTTTAAATATTAAACCAGCCTTGTGTTCCTGAGATAAACCATGCGTTCTCAGACATTGCAGGAGTTGATTTGTCAGCATTTTGTTATGGATTATCAGTGACACTGGTCATGACGGCTGTTTGTCTCTAATTTCCTTTCTGATTTAATGTCCCTATCAGCCTTTGGGATCAGTGTAATGCTTGTCTCACAAAACAATTTGGTCCACTATTATCCAAAGAGTTTGTGTAGGATTGTGTGCTGTTTAGATTCCTGTGTCAGCTCGGCCAGGTGATGGTGCCCAGGTGTCTGGTCAAGCAAGCACCGGCCTAACCATTACCGCAAGGACATTTGTGGCTGGTTTATTACATCATCAGTCAAATGACTGCATCCGTGGCTGATCCCATCAACAAAGGGCGTATCTTCCGCAAGGAGAGAATTCAGTCAGCTGGATTTAACTCAATCAGCTGAAGACTTTTAAGGGAGAAGAGAGAGAACGTTCACTTCTTCTTCAGCCAGCCAGCCTCTCCTGGGAAGTTGATCGAACACCTTCATCGGAGTTGCCAGTTTGCTGCCTGCCCTATGGAATTTGGACTCGTGCAGCCCCACAGCTGCATGAGATACTTTTAGAAAATCTTATATTTACAGACATCTCCTGTTGATTCTGTTTCCCCAGAGAACCCTGACTAATACACACAGCTTTTAACCTGATGCTTCCCGGTTCGGCTTCCTGGCCTCTCTTTACCCTCTCATGTGCCAATGACACCTCTCCGAGGTAATTCTCACGCCAAGGAGGGTTCCAGAGGGAAGAGGGCACCTGCTCATCAGAGGACAGCGCACCTGTGCTGCCTCCGGGCGGCGCTGGGGCTGGGAGAGACAGGTGCGCAGTTCTCCGTTTCTCCAGGGCTCAAGTTAACAGCCCAGCAGGCTCCCTTTGGTCCTGTCCTGGCTTGAGAATTCCCAGCAACAAGGACACTGGATCAATTCCCAGAATTTTAGCAATGTACAGACCAAACCCCTCAGAACAGTAGTTTATCAGCTGATTATAAGGCAAAATAATCCAGGACAGCTCCGGCCCCACAGCAGTGCCGGGAAGGCCCCCAGGTCTGCTCAGCATCACAGACAGGCATCCCATGTGCCCCTGCCGTAAGCACATGTTCTGGCTCAAGAGAAACCAAACTGAGCAAAGAGTAAGTGCGTAAAAGAGTGAATGGGGGAGAGAAACTAAGATGGCGGCTAGGAGAGACAGAGCAAAAAAACAGCTCCGTGAAAAACACTAGATAAAAACCAGGAAGTGACCCAGAATACCGGTTACAGCGATGCACCAGCTGGACGAGGTCTCCTAGTACCACAGGGGCCGTATCCTTGGTGAAACTGGGAGTCTGCATTCTGAAACGAGTGAGTAAGCTGGCTGGAAGACCTGCAGCCGCACGGCAGTGTGGGGAAGCCAGGGGTTAGTGTTTGTAGACCGACTGGCTCTTTTAAGAAAAAAAAAAAGGGAAAAACCCAGGAGCAGCTGCAGTTGTGACAGTGGGAACCACACAGTAAAACACAGCAAGAGGGGGTTGGGCCAGCCTCTTGGTGTCTGGCCGGGAGGACACCCCGCAGCGGATACCCTTGGGGCCGGGGGAACAGAGGAGACAGCCGGAAGCAGAAAGAAACCCCACGACTCGCAGCTGGCTCCCCGGAGGGCTAGATAAACTCCTGCTCAGGGCCATGCCCACAGCCCAGAGCCCCGTCAGTTGTCCCAGAGCTGGGAAGGAGGAGCTGTGTGAGGAGGGGGGGTTGAGACGCCCCATTCGGCCATCGTTGCATCAGGCTGAGAGCGCTCCTGCACGGCCCGGTGGCCCAGGGCTTCCCTTGAGGGATGGTGCGCACTGGTGACATAGCACGGCATTCCCTCGGCAGAGGTCCTGGAGGATTGTGGCTGGGAGGGGGGAACCCCTCGGAGAACCCAGGGAAACTACGCCAAGTCCGGTGGTTTGTGGGACAGCAAGAGAGAGGGTCTGGGACTGAACTGAAAAGAAGGCTTAGACTCTTGTGGCGGCCTTGAATCTCCGGGAACCTGGGGGATTTGAATCTTAAAGCTGCCCTTCCTCCCTGGCCACCTGTACACACGCCCCACATTCAGGGCAGACGGCTCCAGCAACACACCCAAACTGAGTTCTCCAACTGAACCCCACAAGAATCATTTCCCCACACACTGCGGGGACAAGGTGGAGAACTGACTTGAGGGGTATAGGTGACTCACGGACACCATCTGCTGGTTAGTTAGAGAAAGCGTACACTACCAAACTGTGTTTCTGAAA
>PVKY010008121.1:0-14338 GCA_004027775.1 Bradypus variegatus
CCCTGAATGGGTGGGGCCACACCTCCCTGGAAATATCTCATGAGAGTTATCACCTACAGTTGGGTGGGGTGCATTTCCATGCAAACACTCAAAGAATTCCAATCTAATCAGCACTGATAACATCTGCCCACACAAGATTACATCAAAGATAATGGCATTTGGGGGACACAATATATTCAAACTGGCACAAGGGAGTTTAGGAGACAAGAAGGTCAGGAGGCTGAGCTGGCCATCTTCCCATGCCCCAGCTCTGCACCCCACCCTCACCCTAGGAGGTTAGGTGTGGGGGCTGGGACAGGCAGCAGGGTGTTGGGAGATGTAGCTTTGGAGTCAGCAGATCGGGGTCCAGATTCCAGCCCAACCACTTAGTTGAATACCCTTGGCAAGTCTCCTAACCTGTTGGATCATCCCTTATCCTGTCTATGCAATGGGGATGATATCCAAATCACAGGTTGTGAGGATTAACATGGAACACTGCACGTAAAGTGCCTTGGACAGAGCCTGGTGTGGGGCAGGTGCTCAGTGTGCTTTGTATTCCTTTTCCCCACTCTTGTGCCTGCTCTTGGAGCTCCATGCCTTTTGGGGCACCCATTTCTGAGTGGCCAAGTTCAGGAGTTTTCAAATATGTTTTAGCTGAGGAACCCTTTAATCAGGAGGCAACTTATGAGCAAAACAGATAAAAAAGGAAGTCTGTCAGATGGAGGAGGGGGCTGGGAACCCTTCTGTTTGAGCTTCTCTTTCACTCCCAGCCCCACTGCAATCCCCCCAGGTGTCCTCACTGAGCCCAGGGCTGGGGTGATGTTCTGGCTACCACACTATCCTCCAGCTCCCAGCTCCCTTGAACTTGTTCTGCATTTAGAGCAAGACAACCTAGGTGCTACTTATTCATTAGGTGCTAAAATGGGCAAAGCTGTCCCTGGGCATAGGGAAGCCACATATCCATCTGCTGGGAGTAGGAGGTGGGGGGTGGGCTTTGTGACTAGGAGGACACAGATGAGGGAGGGGCAAGGTGGTCCTGGACTGTGAAGGGGGTTGTCTGTCCTGAGGAGCAATGCACATGGGCCAGTGCTCATGGCAGGGGGTGGGGTGGGGGCATGGGGGTGGACGCTGGTTCATCAGACTCAGCACCTTAATGTTCTGAAGAAGGCAGGAACCCCAAGAAACTGAAGTCTAAGGATGGGGAGTGATGTCCAATATCACACAGCCAGCAAGCGATACAAGCAGATTCAAACCCAGGCCTGCGTGTCTCCAGACTGCGTGTCACCCATGCTGCGGCTGCCCCCATGGCCTACAGGGAATTATCAGCCCTTTCACCCACCAAGGCCAGAACACAAAGAGAGAAGCACCAATTACAGCAGGAGAGAATGGGATTAGATACTGGAAGGACTTCCGGACTCATTATTTGTCTCTAGGATGGTTAGTAGAGAGGAGGTATGCTCTCTCTGGAGGGGTTTCAGGAGGGGTCTCAGTTTAGCTGGGCCCCTGTGGCTTCCACTTAGTAAAAGCAGCTGAGACAAGATGACCCCTGATGTGTGTGGTTTTGTCTTTTTACCTTTTATTTTCTGAATGGGTAATACCTGCATATGGTTCAAAAAATAAAGGGGACAGAAGTTCACAGAACAGTCTGCTTCCCAGTTCCCCTCCCCAGAGGCAAGCAACTCACGACCCTTTAGACATATACAAGCAAATACCTACTATATTCTTTCTTTTGTCCTATTTTTTAATACACAAGATGTAGCCCATTCTGCACACGGTTCTGTGCCTTGCTTTTGTTACCTGACAATGTATCTTGGAGATTACTCCAAATCAGTACATAAAGAGCTGCCTCACACTTTGGTGTCTTTTTATGGTCACAGCCTTCTCGGCAGCTCAGAAGCAATCACTTCTGGTTTGATTAACTTCACATTTCCATTTACAACATCCCCGCCCAGAGAGGGCAGGACACCTCTCCAAGGTCACACAGCAAGGACTAGGGAAGCGCCCAGCCTCTCCCGCTCCCGGGTCCCCATCTCCGGCGCCCAGCCGCCTCGAGGCTGATAGCTGCCCAGGGGAGGGAAAGGGAGAGGAGTGGGGATCGCTAATTGAAATGCTCTGGGCGCTGCTCATTTGCAGCGGGCCCTCGGCGGCGAGCGCGGCGGCAGCGCGGGGATGCAGGGCGGCGGGCAGCGGACAGCGGCGGCCTAGCGCCCACGTGGGAGCCGGCCAGGCCCGGCCCCTTCCCTGGGAAACCCGCGCTGCGTGCTTCCCTGTAACGAGCTCCCGAGGCCCGAGGTGAGCTTCCCTGGCTGCTCACACCGCAGCCGCGTGGCACCAAAGAAAACGGGTACTTTTCTTCTTCCGTGCCTGACAGCTCATTAGAAGAATTAATTTACTTCCGCGTATGCAGTTTAAAGGACATTATTTACTGGTTAATTGTTGTTATAACAAAATGTTAAATATCGTTATTTATTTCCCAGGCCCTGACAGCTCCCCTGACAGGAATTTATTAGGTGAAATGGTATCACCGGCGAGCGCCCTTGCGCGCGGGCAGTGTTAAGGCTTTGTTGGTGGGCATGGGTCTCTGGGCGGGCAGGCCCTGTGAGGGGACAGAATGGGAGGGATTGCCCCCGGCCACCCAGTTTGTCTCTTCTCCACCCCACCCCCCATGAGTAGCGGGGCGGGGGACAGACAGGACACATGTAGTTGCATAAATCTCCAGTTTGGGGTCAGAGTGGCAGGTGGCGGGTGTCAAACGCCCAGAGGCCAGAAGGAAGCCAAGACTTTGGGTCCAGCTCTTCATAGGTTACTCGAAAAATGTATGTCTTCAGGCCACTTTCTTGAACTCACAGAATTTAAGAACCGGAAATTTGCTGAGTATTCATTTGGTACTCAGATCACATACTGGTGGCCTCCAGGCTGTAAATGGCCTGTGGATTTGAGTTTGACCTATTTAGGAGACTTCACCAAAAAATCCAGACTTTTGGCTTCTTTTGAAAAATCTTGTCACAATGAGCCCACAGTTTTGCATCAATGTGCGATGATCCGCTAGTGCTGGAAGGTGGTGCCATTTAAGGGGCATGCCTGCTCCCCAACCCAGCAGTACCTTCCACTGTTTACAGCCCTTTCTACATTATTTTTGTGGCCTCTGGAGGCATTTGAACTTTCAGTCCCTGATTTGACCTAATGACCATGTATAGAAGAAACTGGTCCCAGAAGGGTTACGTTTCTGGTGGCCAGGACCACAGTGTAGTCCACTTTTCACCACACCAGGCTGTGCCCCAAAGAATCTCTGTACCCTCACCTCCTCTGGGCTCGCATTTGGGGTGAGTGTGGACAGGAAGCTCAGGTCTTTGAGCAGCCTCAGGGCCAGAAGTGAGAGGTGGCCTAGTGAGAACTTACAAAGATCATGGCTATAAATACATTCCCTTATTCATTCAAGAAATTGTTTCTGCAGACCTACTGTGTGACCTACAAACATGATTTGGACACAAATCTTGCCCTCAGAGAACTCAGTCTGGTGAGATTGTGTATGTGAATGTGCATATGAATTCAGGGCATTGAGCTATCTGAGTAATAAAGGGATAGGGGCAACACAGAGAAGACAGTGTGGCTGACAGAGCTGGGAGAGGTCACTGGAGGATGCTTTCCAGGGAAGGGAATAAATACTTTTCCAGGGAAGGGAATAAATACTTTCCAGGGAAGGGAATAAATACTTTCTGGGAGGGGTGGAATGCCTGTGTCTTCATACACAGACACACAGCTCACTTAATCCTCCCGATATGACTGACTAGACATTTCTGTACCAACTGGTAAATAGTGGCTACTCCAAGCCTCATAGAGCCCCTCACCCCTCCGGCTAGTCCCTTCCCGTGGTGGAGGCCTGGCTCAGCAGGGGTCCCAGAAACCGCTCCAGCCCTGGGGACCCTCTGCTCTGACTGGGAAGAGCCTTTGCCACCCAGTCAGACACATCTCACAACCAGCTTATGGTACAAGGCTGATTAATTCTCAATTTTTAAAATGAGGAACCTGAGACTCAGAGGCAGATCACAAGAGCTGGGAGCTGATGGATGAGACTGGGAAGGAGCGAGTTCTCATCTCTGGCACCCTCCACCCAGCCCTGGGGATTTTGCAGACAGACCTCAAACAATGGTCCTGTAGACAAGGCCCTTAGCCCTTATGCCTTGCTACCCCAGGAGTCTGGCACTGGCAGGTAGCCTCAAGGAAAATTTGGATAACCAAAGTAAGATGAAAAGTACTTTGAAAAAGCACGAAAATGGGCTCGACTTAGAGCCATTACTACTGCTGTGTTGTAAATTATAAAGTTATCTCTGGCTGGCAGCCTGGTTTATTTTAGACCTTACTTCATTTCTTCTAGGCTATAGACCCTAATTCCTTGCCTAGTGAGACAGAAAGAGACCAGTGCTGTGGGAGTGAATCCTGAGCAGATTCAGAAACTATAACCACAGCTTGAGGAATTTTACAGATTCCCAGAATATCAGGGCTCGCCATCCTTTGGAGGTCTTCTCCACCAGCCCCTTCACTTTAACTTTATTGCCATGTTAAATTTTTTGAAAATTTGATTCATTTTTTTTGAATAGGTAATACGTGCCCCAAGTACAAAATTCAAAAGGCATAAAAGTGTGTGGTGAATGGTCTCACTCCTTCTAAGAGACAGCCAATGATATCAATTTCATATGTGTTACTACTGATAAAAGAAATACTTTCCATGTGATTTAGGATCTTGCAGCTTTATTGATAGTGATTCACGAATGGGGCAGCGTCCCCTTCAGAAGGTAGAAGGGAGCTCCACGGAGAGGATGGAAAGAGGCATCCCATATAGGACTAATGCGGAAGCAAGCAAGGAAATGTTCTGATTGGCTGACATGAACTTTCTACTTTACATGGAGGGGGGTGTGTCTTACACAGTGGGGAGCAGATATGCACTGATTAGTACAGTATGCTTGTCCATTCCGATAAGCTCTCTCTACTGGACAGAAACTAGTTTTATCACTATGTGTTGCTTATCAGTAACCCTGCAGGGTGCATTCCATTTTCTCCAGAAATCCCTGCAGGTCAATTATGTCAGTCTGGACAAACCCTTCTCTGAAAGGAGGCTGTCCAATGCAGGTGGCCATTTTAACTTTTATTTTATTTAACATTATCTTTAAGAATGTATTGTTCCTTTTTCCTGTTCATGCAGAAAATACAATAATTTGTGCAGAAGAAACCAGAAACCATATTCA
Source organism: Bradypus variegatus (assembly GCA_004027775.1). Taxonomy (NCBI): domain Eukaryota; kingdom Metazoa; phylum Chordata; class Mammalia; order Pilosa; family Bradypodidae; genus Bradypus; species Bradypus variegatus. The sequence goes on from PVKY010008121.1 coordinate 5,223, forward strand.
ATCTCACTATTTAAAGCTGAATACTCATAACATTTTGGTATATAATCAGTCAGTTTTTCTCTCTGCGTAGATACGTGCATCTGTAGTCACAAATTTACATAATCTGATTTTCTTACAGTAAATGTTATTTTTCAGAAATAAAGTCCTGAGAGGATACATGCTAAACTGATGACAATGCTGCCTTTGGGAAGGGGAATGGTATTGGATTAGGATAAAGGGGAACTTCTACTTTACCTTTATTATTTGGGAAAATTTTTTAGAATGAAATACATTAGTTCCTCTCTGATATTCTCCCAGAATCTGATTTTAATTGGCTGCATCATAAAGATCCTACCATTTAACCAATCCCTTATTATGGTGGTTTCAGGTTGTTTGCAAGTTTTTGCTATTATAAACAAAGCTGGCATGGACATTTTGTACGTATTTGCATACTTGTCCAATCAAATTCCTTGGGGCAGTTTCTAAGAAATGGAACTACTGAGTCAAAGGGCTTTTTGATCCATGAGGTCAAAATTCCTTCCTTCTGGACTGCTCCAATCTCCTGTTCTACCAGCAGTGCCCACCCCCTCCCCCACTTGAGATTTGTAAGACACAACACAAGTGTAAGGTTTGTGAGTGAGTGGAGCAAAACCATGAGCGGCTGGGGCAGTTTAAGAAGGGGGCAGTTTGCAGCCCTGGTGTCTCAGAACCCTGGGATGTTGGCAGGAGCATAGAAGGGACCTCAGTGGTCAAAGGGAAAGGATGGAGTAGCAATGAATGCTGCAGACTCCAAGCTGGTGAGGCAGGGCTTCCAGCAGTCCAGAGCAAGGCCCAAACAGTTGTGCAGTCAGCACCCTGAGGTTGGGTCCTGCTCCTTCCTCTGGGCAACCAAGTATGGGGTGAGTCCAGCCCCAGGGACGGCAGCATTTGCGGTTGGGAGAGGCTGGGCAAGGCAGGGCTTGACAGGTCCAGGAGAGCTGGGAACAAGAGGAACAAGCTGTTTCCTCTGAGAGTTCTTCCAGTCCGTAGCAGTTATACCCATCAAGTTCACATGGCACAGGGAGGATCTTCCCAGATCAACATCTTCAGCTCAGGCCTCCTCTAAATGTCACAGTCTGTCTTCTCTTTGATCCCCAGTGCTTGTCACTGCCCAACTCTTGTGGATCTCATCCACAGGCTTTACACCCTTTGGTTCTCAGGCAAGTTGACCCACCTGATCTGGAAAGGTCCAGGAGGAACAGGAGGGACACATGACGAACTTGTTGCTTTAACATTGAATGCACCCCTCCCCCAGAGCCTGGCATCGCCACAGTAGCTGAAGTTACCTCTTGATGGGGCGAACAGAGAAAGCCCAAGATTGCTTCTCATTGGTGAGATGAATAATACATTTGAAGCATCTTGCAAACTGTGTTTGATCTGCCTAAAGCTTCAACCGTTAACGTAGTTCTCTTTATCCCCAGCAAGGGAGGGCTGGGAACTGTCAACATTTTCCTTTCTGCCTAATTTGTGCCTTCCCCAGCAAGTGAAAAGCTGGGGGAAGGGAAGAGGCAGGGAGGGAGGGTGGCGGTGTTCTCTCCTGGAACAATGCAGTGAGCCACCGGGGAGGTGTTCCCACCCTCTGGGAACCCTGGGGGTCTCTGGGGCAGGGCAGGGGGAGGGTGCCCCTGGAGAGGGGCTGTGTAGGGGTTGGGGAGTGGGGACAGTGGGGGGCTCTTTAGCACCCGATTGCAGGACTGTGTGCCCCTATGCAGTTGGTCCCCGGGATGGTCCATCTCCTGTTATCAGAGGTTGGAAGCCGAGGCATGTCAGCTGCCAAGCACCAAAGATGCTGCCCTCATGTTAAACCGTTAACACTGCCATTGCCTGAGTGCAGGGCCGGGCACAGCACGGCGGGTTCTAACTTACAGGAGTTCTGTGGCTCCTCTCCTCTCTGTGGTGACATTAAGTGCTAAGGATCCCCTCCAAGGTCACACTGCTAGGTCTCCGCTTCCTGACCCAGAAGTTCATATTCTTAACCACAGTGCTGTTCCGCCTCTCAACTAGTCTCCAGCTCTTTGCCAAACCCGTCTCCTATTTTGGGTGGGGAGTAGAGCCAAGTGGTTAAGAAAGAACGTGAGAATTTTTAATAAGGTGTGTTGTAAATGTTTCGAGATGGACAGAGGAGATGGTAGCACATTATCATGAGTGTAATTAACAGTGCTGAATTGTGGGTGTGATTGTGGTTGAAAGGGGAAGTTTAAAGTTGGGTATCTCACTAGAAGGAAAGCTAGAGGATGAGACGTGGGGCCATCTAACATGGGGAACCCTGTTGTGGACGATGAATGTGGTCAGTGATATAAATATGAGAATGTTCTCCTGTGAACTAGTACCAATGCATGTCACTATTACAAGGTGTTAATAATAGGGTGGTATATAGGGAAAAATACACCTAATGCACACTGTGGACTACAGTTAACATTTCAATATTTCAGTATTCTCTCATCAATTCTAACAAAGATACCACACCAAGGCTAAGTGTCAATAATAGGGGGTATAAGGGACATGGGGTTTTTCTTTTTGAAGCAGTGGAAATGTTCTAAAATTGATTGTAGTGATGAACGCACAACTCTGGGAGTTGTGGATGGATTGTATGGTATGTGAATAAAACTGCTTTAAAAAGCAAGCAAGCAAGCACAGCCTCTGGAAGCAGGCCACCTGTGTTTATAATACTGGCTCCTCCACTTACCCTCTTACTGTGCCTCAGTTTCCTTATGCGTAAAATGGAGATGTTACTAATCTTATCAATCTCATAGGGCTGTGGTGAGGATCAAATAAGTGAGTATTCACATGTTCTCGGAGCTGGACCTGGAGCATAGGAAGTACTTTGTGTATCAGCTCTCATTCCCAGCCTCGGTGTTGATTTTACTCTGCAATCAAGTAGCACCGTCCCTCTCCCCCAAATGACCTTGACCCTGTTCCATTCTCCCTCTTGGGTCTGCCCCATCCCTTTCCCAACTCAGCTCATTTCCTAGCCCTCTTCCTCTTCTGCCAGACCTACTTTGTGGATCTAGACTCCTTTTTTCTGGAGGCCCAGGGTTCTGTTGACAAACAGCTTTCGCCAGGTCTTTTGCCTGATTTCTAACAGATCAGCTCATTCCCATGGACCTTGCTGATTTTCACCTCTGTTTTATCTTCTGCAATGGCGGTACAGGACACGCCCACCCTCTAGGTAACCAGCAGCACACTTTTGCAGGCTGCAGAGCACAGATGGAAATGACTTCCCTGGGAGGGGAACCAGAGCAGATAGTCCCCACTGGGGAAGGAAGAGGGGAAGGAGGATCCGAGTAGTTTTCCCATTAACTGACAATGTGTCTCCATCCTGAGCCATTCTCTCCTTCTGTACTTCACGGCCTTCCCACCCGTGGGGAACCTTTTCATTGTGCCCGCCTCAGTCTCTCCAATGGCAGCTATGAACTAGGGCTTATGCCCAGGAGCAAAGAAGCACCCCAGGATTGCCAAGTGTGGAACGGGAAGAAAGGAGTCTGCCAAAGCAAGTAACACAACTAGAGTTTGGAGAGGACCTCCAGAAAGTGTGGGTGGTGAGGGAGGTGGTCCTCGGGAAGCAGAGCCTCTCCCTGCAGGGAGGGCAGGCCCGGTGCTCCCAGCAGCCTGGCTGGCATGCCTGCCCAAGGCACCAGGGCCCTTCTGTTCAGGCCTGGCATCCCACGGAGGTGGCATTCCACTCGGCACACCGAGCCCAGACGGGAAGGAGGGCATTGCAGAGAATTGATTTGCGGGAGCAGCGGGGGCTTTCTCTTCCTCCTTACTTTCCTGGTTTTTGATCTCCTGTCCTCCCTCCATGGTCCCATTTTTCCTCCCCTCCTCTTGATCTCTTCCCCTCTCCCTCCCTTTGGCTCAGCGAAATGAATCACAGCCGCTCCCTAGAAGGTAAGTGGCAGGGGCAGCTCTTTGTCCTCTTGCTTTCTCTGATTTGGGGGGTCCTTGCTGCCCAAGTATCAGCCTCCCACCCCAGTCACCAGAGGCAGGATTTGGCCATGGTGAAAGGAAGCACATGCGCGCACACACACACACACGCGCGCGCGCACACACACGCGCGCGCGCACACACACACGCACACACACACACGTGCGCGCACACACACACACACGCACACACACACACACATTTGAAAAGCAATTGCAGAAACCAAGAGAAAGAAACCGAGAAGGGAAAGGCAAAGGATGAGAAACAGAAGCAAGATGCAGAGCATCAGAAAAAACAGGGAAAGACAGAGATGGGGAGAGTCAGGACAACGAAAAAAGAGAATTCAGCAAATTAAAAATTTTACAACCATCCAGCAAGTCTGCAAAAATGATCTTCCCTGCGGTCTTTCATTTATCTCATTATCTGACTCCTAATGTGCCCCCCCCAGTTTCTTTTCTCGCCACACTTGGTGCAAAATCTTATTAGCTTTTTTTTTTTTTTTCTTTCTGGCAGGGGCTTCCTATAGTCTTTTTCATTACATTTCCTAATAAAAGCCATCACGAGGACCGCATGGCTGGAGGATTAAAAAGCCACCTCAGCAGCGTCCTGGCCAGCAGAGCCTCAACTCGCTGTAGCTTCATTCCTGCTGCCAGAGGAGCCGGCCAGCCCTGGTGGGCCAGGTCAGGGAGACCCAGGCTGTGCTGTGGAACATTCTGGGGCCAGCAGCAGGGAGTGCAGGATGTTGCCGGAGATGTGAGACAAGCCCTGGAGGAGGCGGCCCCTTCCCAGCTGTTTCAGAGGGGGAGCAACGGACCCCTGCCCGCCCCAGCTACTTGGCTTCACTCCTGGTAAAAAATATTTGGGGCCTTTCTCTTTGGACACTGGTCCACCCCATAGCACATTCTTTTCAATAGCATCAGTGTTGTCAAATCTTCATCTTTTGAAGGGAGATTTGATTTTTTTTTTAATCCACACATTTTTAAAGAGAAATATTTCTAGCCACACAAGGAAAGTGAAAACAAGAAAAAACGCACTTGGATTCCCATCGCATTAACACAATTCTCCCTTTCGTGTACTTCCATCTCTCTTTTGCGAGTAATTACATCTCTATCCCATCACTGAACAATCCTGTCTTCCAAGGGCCATTCCAAGACACTCTGAGAAAGCAGCTTGGCAGAGCATTTGCTATTTGGCAAGGGCCAAAAGTTACCGGGATATAGGGCTGATAAATCAAGTTAAGGGAAAGGAAGGAAACCCCTGTAAAGCAACAAGACATTTTATTGCTTGGGCTATAAACTGGCCCTGAAGGTATTTCCCACAGTGTTCTCCAGGATGATTTGGGCCATACGTTGAGACTGAGGGATTAACTACACAACCTTGCAAGGGGAGACTTAGAAGGGAACAATGCTCATTTGGAAGCATTCTGGTATGTTTTAAAATAAATTCACAAAAAATCAAATTAATACAACTTCTAAATGTCTTGTTTCTTTGGGGACCACTTAGGCCATCCTTCTCTGGAGAGCTGGGGTGGGACCCGTGGCCTCTGGTTAACTGCTACACCCCTCAGGGGCTTGGCTGGGAGTGAATGAGTAGGTCCCACCCAGCATTTGCCAGAGACCAGAGAGCTTCACAAATCTAGGGGAGCAGCAAGGGAAGACATGATTGCAGAAGTGAGTACATCAGTATCTATAGTACCACAAGATTCTTCCAGTCAGGTCAGCCACTGGTCCAGTTAATACTCATTACACCTTGTATCTGTGTGGTCTTTTCAGATCCTTTCACCATTCATTTCTTTGCACTCTTCTGCCAGGACCTCTTGGCTCTAGTTGTCTGCCAGCCTTTTTCCCTGCCCCAGGCCCCAAAGATAGAAGCCTCGAGGTTACCAAGGCAACCTCACTGACCCCTTCTCCTTCCCCTCATCTTGTGATAGAGCCCCTGAAATGAAACACGGATTTCACTACTTTTCCTCTCTCTGCATAAATAATAAATAAAGTGTTTATTTTCCATGTGACCTCAAAAATGGCTCTTTTCCTTACATACTGACGGACACAGACAGGCAGACACATACCCCTTTCTACGTTCCACCAATTATCAGCCTTTTCTGGAAATTCCCTTTCTCTTCTTGAGAAGTTGCCCCCTGCCTCCCATCAGGCCTCCAGGGGGCTTTCATTTTTCTTTTATTTTCCGATCTCTATAAATCAAGAGGAGGGGGAAATGCTTTATCTGAACCCTTGGTGAGCAGCAGCAGCAACCAGCAGCTGCCAGGGCAGTGGGAACTTCATTTCCGGCGCTGACATTTATAAATGTGGCACAGAATTCCAGTAGGGACTGGAATAAATCAAACTGCTTCTCCCAAGGTCCCTGGGGTCTGCTTTAGAATTTCCTCCCGTTTCGGTGTTAGGATCCTGCTATTGCTTTGCAGGAGTGGGGGTGGGGAATGCAGTTATTTGCAACATGCAGTGAGCCACGTTCCTGCCCACTCTCTGCAAAAGATCCGAGCCCAGGCCTTGGGATGCGATGGAGAGAGAGCTCTGAGCCTATCTCTGGATGTGGAAAAAGGCTCTAGGCATGAAAGCCTGGCTTGGGGGTTACGATGCTGGCTCTGTCACCAGCTATCAGTTTCCTCATCTGCACATGGGGATAAAAATGCCTGCCCCACCCACTTCCCAGGGTTGCGGTAGAGACTGAATGAGATGCCTATGCAGAGTGCCCTGAAGCCTGTGATGAGCATATAGATGGTGTGGGGGGTTATTAAGAAGCAACATGACCCGGGTTTCCCAGCCTCCTGCAGTGTCCGTAGAGCTTTTTGAATGTGCTCCAGGCAGACCTTCCCAAGCCCATTCCAGAACATCAGCTTGCACCTTACCTTTAAGAATTCTGGGCAAGGAGCACTTAGAATCTGTTCCAAAGACAGCTGGATTCTTCCCAATGCCTTTTACAAATCTTTCCTTCTGCTGCCACTCTAAGCATCAAGAAAATAAAGGTGGACAAGGATGAAAGGTAGAGAGAGAGCCAGTGAGCGAGCAAGGGAGGGAGAGAGAGTATAAAGCCAAGATTCTGCCTAGGGGAGGTGTTGCCAAGGACGAGGAGGAAACTGGGGAGCAGTTGGCTGACACTTGCTGCACCACTGTGAAATCGGCACAGCTCCCTTCAGGGTTCTGCAGAGAACCCTGCTTCAGTGGGATGAGACCCAGCTGGGGGCCTGCAATCCCTCTCCCTTTATATTCTCTGAATTTCCAGATGCTGCACGTGACCCTTCACCTGCTCTCTGGCCTTACTGTGTATTTCCATCCCACCCCAGCTAAAACCCTGACCATGGCTGAGAGCTTAGGTGCTGGCTGGATGCTGATGATGCCAGGAGCCCACTGCTGAGCCCCATCAGGACCTGTGTGTACAGCAATTACCTGCACAGCATTTTCTTCCAAACCTTTTTTTTTTTTAATATGTAACAAGATTCCACTCAGTTTTACTCCCCAGAGGCAACTACTGTTGCCAGTTTCTTTCTATCCTTATAGAGAGAAAACGGATTTTTAAACACTGTTTGTTCAACACTTGATTTAAAGAGGTTAGATACTGCACAAAGGAAGGGTGAAGACGGAAGACCAGGCTTCTCTATTGTTCTGAACCATTTGGCTCTGGCTGCTTGCTCCAAATAAAGCTGTGCAATCAACAGACCCCTTTTTATCCAATGCAGTCAACCTTGGGGCCTCACGTCCCTACACCTGCATCTTATCAAGATAATCCTCCTTCTAAGCAAATCAGTGATTCCCTTAAAAGCTGTTCTCATCAGCAAAATTTTCTTCTAGCTTATTTCAATTCATGATGATGGTTTAGGGTTCCGTGTAGTGTATGTTGGCCCCTCAGCTAAGGCCTGGCTGGTCCACCCCTAAATCTGGGCTCTCTAGTGGTGGCCATTATTATTGAAATGCCCTCTCTTGATGCCTTCTGAGGAAGGTGTTCATCATTACTGACAGATTGCCATTGTCTTTTTTCACTCTTTGTGTCTCGGGAGGAAGGGGAGAGGGTAGTGGAGAGATGGGCACACCAGAAGGATGTACTAGAGAGCTGAATATATTGAGGATCAGTAATCTGATGGACCAAGGTTGGAAGCCTGGTAATGGCAGCTAGGTTATCTGGAACAACTATCCCACTAAAAGCAATTTAAAATGCTAGATAAAATACTAAATACATCTTACGAGCACCAAAAAAACTGTTAAAATATTAGGGAATGAACAGGCCAACACTGAAGAGAAACCAGAGCATAGAAACTACTTTCCCCTTAAAGAGCATCTGCCAATCCCAGCAAATCTGAAGCTTCTTGATGGGCCTGGTAGAATGAGGGGGACAGAAATCCAAGCCCAGTGCCTGCACACGGTAGAGAGTCTAATGGAAGATCCTTCCCTCACTAAGCTGAGACCCCAACAGGCCGCACCATCAGGGTCTGGGGGATGGAAGTAAGCCATCCCAGTTCACATTGCCTGGGGGATCAGGGAACTTCAGGCTGGGATGTCAGTTTAGGTAGCTCTGAACTGGGAGAGCCCCTGGTACCTGGCAGAAATAAACACAATCTTCTCTAGAGAAGATTGCCTCTTCATAGTTGTACCAGTTAGCTAATGCTGCCAGAATGCAAAACACTAGAGATGGACTGGCTTTTATAAAAGGGGGGTTATTTGGTCACACAGTTACAGTCTTAAGTCCATAAAGTGTCCAAGGTAACACATCAGCAATTGGGTTCCTTCACTGGAGGATGGCCAATGGTGTCCGGAAAACCTCTGTTAGCTGGGAAGGCACATGGCTGGCATCTAATTAACACTGATAGGTCTGCCCACACAAGATTACACCAAAGATAATGGCATTTGGGGGGACATAATACATTCAGATGGGCACAAGAGTCTCTCCAGTAAATGGAGGGGAGATTCCTGACTGAGGATACATATTTAGTCTCCATCCCATCTCCATGGGAGCAGAATTGGCATGCCAGTTCTCAACACTCTAGTTTATCATTTCCCCCAGTGTTTGCTGAGCTTTAATGGGACTCCACTCCATGAAGTGTGGTGGTGGAAATACAGCCGCATGGATGTGCATACCTATAGAGATATCTGCTTAATGAACACCTGGGTATATTTTAAGACACAACAGTTAGATGAGTGTGCAAATGTGTTTGTGTATATTTG
>PVKY010008122.1:0-14332 GCA_004027775.1 Bradypus variegatus
TTTAATAATAGGAGAAAAAAAGTCTCTGAATCAAAGCATAAGAATTCACCAGGCATCTGGAAAATGATTATTTAGAGTTCACAGAGATCACTCCCCACATAATATGAATTTTAATCTAACATTTAGCTCTTTCTTACATAACACTAATCTTATCAGAGTATACTAAACAGTAAAAGAAAAAATCATAAAATAATTCATTTGTACTGTATTTTATATGAAAGAGTATAATGATCCCTTGAAGACTGACATAATATAAACATAATAGACAAGGGGCTTGAATTTCAGTGTTGTTATAAAACCATTTTTTAAAAGATTAAACAGCATAGAGTGATGAACATTGATAATGGAGGTACTGATGATAAAGTAGAAAACTTCTGAAATAATTGCAAAATTTGGTAATATAGTATATTCATCATGAAATCTTTGTGGGCTAATTAGAAAGCCTGTGAAGGCTCAGTGAATAGATTATTAGAATTCTATGCCTTTTATCAAATGGGAGGGTGGATATGCATATATATTTGTGTGTATATGTGTGTGTGTGTGTGTACACACACACACCATGGCTTATAAATTATTGAATTTGCAAAATAACCATTGCATTTTAACTATCTTGAAGTAGGAAATCATATTTCAGCACCCCATAACCAGTACCGTGTTCTTTTCAGTGTGAGATCATCTGTATTAGGATTACCCTGGGAGAGGGGACTTGCAGGATAAAATACAGGTTTGTGACAGGATCCAAAACCTACTTAATGAGAATCTCTTTGTGGAAAGGCCATGGAATCTGCATTTTAATAAGACCTGAAGTGATTCTTATGCGTACAGATTTGTGAATAACAATCCTAGGGAATATTCAAAAACCCTACCTCATGATCATAATGCTGATATCCGCGATTATAAAGGTGTCATTTAGTACCAATAAAGAAAAAAAAAAAGCCAAGCAAACAAACATAACATCACCACTTGACACTGACGGGATGCTTATGTCCTCAAACCCTGCTCTGGCTCCCTTGGGACTCATCTGGCTTACAATTATCTGGAGAATTCAGACAGAAAGTTCGGTTTCCATCTAACATATCCACATGTCATATTACCTTTCCTTGAATTTTATTACGGAGGATGAGAATATAGAAACTCAAAAGATGAAAAATATAAAAGGCACTTACAATTGAGCCAATATCCTGTATAATTTAAATATCAGATTGCTATAATATTCTAGAAGTTAGTGAAAAAACCGGGAGGCAGCACCAGTAATTTGACTCCTTTATGTCTGTATTTCTCTTGATCTCTTGTTGGCAACAAGCATACATTTTTAAAACCATATAACATTATTCATGACATTACTTTACAAATGATGGAACAAAATTGTCTTAAGTTTATTAGCATTAAGATGGAAATATTCCTTCTATTGTACACATATTTGGATGGAATGCCAATAATGAAATACTCTTTTCTTTTTCATAACCTTTCCTGAGCAAAAACTTGTACAAGGCAAAGCAAAATGATTTCAGCTAATAAATTGCAAAGTGTATTAGCGACAGAAAAATGTAGTTATTTTACTATGTCCATGACTGCATGTTTGTTTTTTAATTCACCAAAGAAGATGTAGATAGAGACAAATTAGCCACTGTGAGCCAAAGTAACACAGACTCTATATACTAAAGTTAATTTGTTGAAATGTTCTTCCTCCTCAGAAAGCTCACAATATATTCAGAGCAGATTTTGTTACATGAGAAAGGATGCCTAGTCCATGATGAAATCTCTCATCCAGCTAGAACAAATATGTTTGAAGATAAAGAAGGCTCTTCCCACTTCCCTAAAGCAGTGATGGCATGTCCTTCTTCCCAAAATTCCTGGTTAATGTAAATGGTTTAAAGAAAATTTCAGCTGAAATCAAAATGGAAAAAAAGTTTCACATTCTTTCTTGCTGATAGATAGAAAGGGATTGATCCGTTGGCAAAACAAAACAAAACAAAAAGTACAGTATTTCCGTAAAGCTCCTTTTATCATTCAACTGGAACTAGTTCAATTAAATAATTTTCTTCTATTCTTTTTGATGTAAAGAAAATTTTAATTCTGTTAGTTATCAACCTAAAGGCTAGTAGCTAAATTCCACCCTAAATACACATACCCAAGTAGTCAAGGGGCATGTCATTTTAAGGTCATTGTGGACAGTACTTATGTCATTGCACTTTGGCATAAATATATACATGGTTATTTAAATTTTTATACTGATATGTTGTTTTGGAATAGACATCTAGTGAGTAAAGAGTCTGTGCTATTGAAAGCAAGGTCAGAGGGATGATCTCCTTAAGGATTCATTTTGGCACAGTCAAAACATCTAATCCTTTGCCTCGGTTTGTACATCCAGGCCAGTACTAATGTTTCAGAATATATCTGACTTTTGTGGCTGGCTGTGGTGGCCAGACCACATTACCGAGCTGGTTAGATTCTACCAGTTACCCCTGATTGTCTTAGAAATCTGAGTTCCTACTCTACTTTCATACATACCAACAGGCTTTTTAAAAGCCTGCCCATACAACCCAAAGGTACAAACAGTGTAGATTACAGCCTATCTACACCTGTACCCAGATATTATTTTCTTCTTTAATTTACTGGCTAATAAAATATAATTAAAATTGAAGAAAGTATGTTTTATTACCTACTGTGTGTAAGGAGTAGCCATTCAACTTCTTAATTATCTTACCGAGGGAACTGGACTTAATCAGAAGAAACATAAAAGGCCGAAGAGAAAGTATAGTTCAGAGTACATGTATGCAAGTTGTAGTAGGTTATTTGCACTCTGAGCTCAGCAGAAAAACTACCAGAGGCACATTTAGAATTCAATGGAGCATGGTGTATTTAATATACTATTTACATTTTGACAGCTTAGAAATGTCTACACTAGATTTGCTGTATAATCTGCAAGGAGCTCTAACTGGCCATTGCACCACTGCTTACCTATTTCTTAAAGGAAGCAGAACTATGTCTTGACATTTTTGAAGCTGTGTTGGTGTTTGAGACAATAAACTTGATACTAAGGAAGCATTGCCCCCAGGAGGACCCGTTCTTGCTTGTAAGAACTTCTAAGCACTGTAGTTGTGGCCAACTTCTTATACAGCATGACTGGCCAGCTAAAAGCCAATATAAAAATAGTGATTCCCTTTTCTCCCAAGGCCTGGGTTAGAGGTGAGGCTTGAGACCTGGGGGAATTCTAGTACCCCTTTACTACCTACTATTTGATTTGCTGGACTTCCTTGATGAGATATTGTCCTGCTATTTCAAGTTTGCAAAACCTGCCACCTTGGATGCCAACTTTCCTCTTGCTTAACTTTTTAAGGACTTAAAATCTCAAACAATGAACAAAATGGGGATGCCACTGAAGCAATAGAAAGCTTTGGGCTGAAAAGTTTTGCATTGAAAAGAAAAATTAAATTCCCTTAATAATGCAATAAAAATATATGATTTACTAAGCAAATCATTAATACAGAAATATTAACTTCATTTTAAATGGTTCACCTTTTTAGCAGATGTCGTATTAGGGGTTTTCTATAACAGCATATTCACAGGAGTTTTTTGGCTTCACCAGAAGCCAGCATATAGGGCCCTATCGTAAAGGAATATGACCTACTAATTAAAGTCTCAACATCCTTTTTAGTGATATGAAGTTTTAAAAAAGTAACTCATCTAGAAGATTGCAGGTTTGGGAAAGCCTCCCCCCCCACACACACTTTAGGTTGAGTTATATACTTTCTGTGGAAATTTGGCAGTGTAGCCTTAAATTTCGTTGCTGGCTGAGCTACTGAATGTTAGAATTAAGCATTTTGGGAACATTGCATCTTTCTCTCCCAGGCTCCTGCTGTGAGACTGCTCTGGACTGGTATTATACGTGTTCCCCTTTGGATGCTTTCTGGGTAAATAATGCCTTCAAATATATGCATTCTCATCGTTGTCCATAAGCAGGAGACAATCGAAATGAAAACTTTCTTCCCAAAACAGATCAGCCCCGGTTAAAAGCCGCAAATGTGAGCGCTTAGAGAATGAATTATTCCACCTGTCTGCTAGATGAAAATACTGAAACCTTGCTGCCCTCTCCCGCGGCCCATGAAAATGTGATGTTTTTGAAGAGCGACCCACTCTATGGACCCAACCTTTAAAATAACATTAATAAGCTAAAAGAAAAAAAGAATCCGTGGTAATCCCAAGGTTTCATTGAAGCGTATAATACAATCAGCTGAAGATGATGGCTCAGGTAGTAACCCTAAGGGGTTCCAGTGACAACTGCAGAGTCTCCAGCCTCTCAGGGCTTCGCAAACAGGTCACGAATTACCGCCCACACGTCAAAAACTCTCCTCCTTCCCTTGCCACAGCGGAGGCCGCTACCTGGGCGCCCTGGGCGCAGCTGCCGGTGGCAGTGGACGGGGGCACTTTCCAACCCGCGAACTCCTCTTTGGGAAAGTCCTACTGCGCGCGAGCGCCCGAGTTCTGGAGCCCAAGCACGGACCCCGGAAGACAGAGGCCCGCCCTTGGCCTCTGGGGGCTTCAGTCAGCAAAAGGAGAAGGATCCCGCCTCACTCCCGGGAGCGCAGAAACCGCGACTCCGGCGCTCGCGTCACTGGACTCCTGCCTGCAGCCCTCTCCCCCACGCCGCCACACACGCTCGCATCTCATCGCTGCGAGCGCAGAGTGCGCGCGCTCACCCACTGCCGCCCCCGGACTCAGCCAGACAATAGCGCAGTGAATATTCCAGTCGCCCCACCTCTGCTTCCCACCCCCACACCATCCCCACGCCGCGCACGCGAGGAGCCTGGGACGCTGGGCTCCGCTTCTGGGCTTCCAAAGCCTTCGGGACCTCAGGGGCCGACTCCGTCCAGCGTGAGCTGCGCAAGGGCAAGCGGGCAGGAGGCGCGCGCTCTGGAGCTGCCTGGACTTCACGCCCCGCTGGCATGTTTGCCCCAGGGTCTGCCGGAGGAACCCTTTTTTTCCCCTTCACACCCCACTTCCCTGCCCCCACTTCTGCCTGACGCCTCAGTCCACCCGTGTGGGAGCGGAATCCACCCAGCACACACGTGTGCGGATTATTAAACAGCAGAGGCAGAGGCGACGCTGTCTCCACGCAGCAACCTCTGTTAATTGCGGGGGAAGGGACCTCGGAGTGAGCGAATGGGGGAGTAAGGGGGGGGTCACCGAGAGTGCGCCCTGAGGCTGAGCTGCTCGGGAAAGAGAAAGCCCCGGGCCGAGACAGGCTTTGCGTATGGGGGAAAGGGGCGGGAAGTTTTCTGGAGTGGCATGGCAGGTGTTTCCTTTCCGCGCAAGGGCTTAGCTGGGTCAAGTCTGTTCTGTCTCCCGTTCCCTGCTCCGACCCTACCCCCAATGCACAGAGGAACACCCCAGCAAGTTCAGTGTGACCGGAGGCCTCTGCCAGTCTGGCCTTGCTCCGCTGGCGGTGCCTCGGGGTGCATTTCCTGAAGCCGCGGCCAAAGCAGGGCATATTGGACTCTGCGGGGGGTGGGGGGAGGGTAGTCAGAGGGTCGCTGTCTGCGGGAAGCTTCCCAATCCCGAAAGACTTCCCGTAGCTCCGGTTACTGAGACTACCGTTTGCGCTACCTCACCACCTCGGATCTAGGGGAGCAATCCCACAGACACCCCTTCGTGAATGTGGGTGCTTGTGTGGAGGGGCTGGTGCGGAGAGGTCAGGCTGTCACCAGCCCTGGACCCCCAGTGGAGAAGAGCAACCGGGAAAGGAAGCCTAATCTGCACTTCTCTCCATCTCTCTCCAGGTCGATCTGGAGTTTCCTAAAGGAACCAGATAGTGTCCTCCTTCGCATTGTCAATCACCCTTGAATCTGGAACATTAGAGGAATAGAAAATGGGTGAAAAATAAGATGGAAGAATCTAAAGAGGAAATGGGACTTTAAGGAAAGAGCAAATGACCATTAAAAAAGCCACAAGATTTAATTGACTCCATCCTTTAAAACGGAAAAGAAAAAAAAATCTATATAGGTATAATCCCAGGAGTTGGAGATGGAGGGGGGCGCGGGGTGATTGATAGGGGAAGCATCCAAGGAGGCTAAAATGAGGAAATGGGGGCAGTTACTTTGCAATGTAAAAATCAATCAATTCCCCCCTCTCCTTCCCTCCCTCTCCTTCCCTCCCTCTCCCCCTCCCTCCTCTGAATCAAGAGGGAGATTGTTTTCTTTCCTAGAGAATAGACAAGTGCACGAGCTGTTGCCAGCCCCGAGGTTGCAGCCTGTTAGCCTAGTTAGGAGAAAACAATCCCTAACTCATTTCAAGGAGAAAACCAAGTTCATTGAGTCCTAAGCCCCAGGAGCGAACCAGAGACCTCCTTCTTCTGACAGGGAATAGAGAAGGGGAAGAACCCAGTGATCACAGTGAAAACATCTGAGAAGAAAGCCCAACCAGGACTTCCTTGCTTTCCTCAAGCCCCTCGCTAACTCCTTACAACTTGCAAGGAGCAAAGTCCGGGAGAGGGAAGCAGGGGAAACTGTACAGAGGTAGCAGCTAATCTTCACTCATTGAGTCCGGTGGAGGGGGAAAGAAGGAACAGAGGAACCGGGAGCAAGGATGCGGGCAGGCAGACCTGGCAGAGGTGTTTGCCTGTTAGTACCAAAATTCCCGTAGACAATCCAAACTTGCCACGACGGCTTTGCCCGGGCCACTTTCCGCGGTGCTCCGGGTGCAGGGAGAAAGTGTTGGAAACTACCCCCACCCACCCCGAACCGTCGAGCCCGCATCTCGGAGGAGGCACTACAGCCCCGCCACAGCGCAGTTCCGGCCCAACTCTTGTTTAGCTCCTTTCTCCCTGACAACCCAAACCACCAAGAAAGCAGAGACATCTCCTTGAGCCTAAGTGAGGGGGAAGGAAAGGCGGGGGTGGAGCTGGGGAGAGATGAGGGCTGGGGAAGAACGAAGGTGGAAGCTCCATTCCAGGGGAATTCATTCCCCAAGCATCCGTGATGGAGAACCACCTGGCAGATGCTGGCTAGTTGGTAGCCCGCCGTCCTCCAAACACACACTTCATTCGAAAACGTGGCCATGGAGGGAGAGCTCGACCATCTCCCCGGGTAATAAGGAAGCGTATCTTACCCTTAGCTGCATTGAGGAGCCCCGCGCACAGAACCAGCAGTACCAAAAGCAGTAACAGCGACTTGCATTTCCTCCACGCAGTCATGTCTGCAGATATTCCACGCACACACACAAAACCAGTGGCTCTTCTCAGATGTGCCCGTCGCCTCCGAGGAACGGTGGAACTATGAACACTGCCAAATAATCACCAGAGGGCAAGGCGAGGAGGAGAGATCCCGGTCCCAAGACCGGCAGTGCATCCGACGCCTCCTGCAGGTCTGGGCGCTCGGCTCGCTTCCCTCTCATAGCATCGAGTCCGGAGCCACTGCAGGGCTGAGCTGCTCCGAGCGGGCAGACCGAGGACCGGCGGGGCTGGAGGGAGCGAGCGCCGGCAGGGCCAGGGCAGGCAGGCACCAACGCAGAGAGGCTGCGGGAGAAGGGAGGCGAGGCGCGGAGAGAAGCTTGGAGAAGCCAGGAGAGACCTGGAGAGGAGGCAGCTGGAGACAGAGCCAGCGAGTGGGAGAAGCAGTGGGGCGGGGGGGGGGTACTGGGGGGAGGGAGAGATTCAGTCTAGAGAGAAAAGGAGGAGAGCGCAGAAGACAGGCTGCTACCCGCACAAGGAGCCGCTGCCGTGGCGGCTGGACTCAACCATCCCTACCCACAGAGAGGGGAACGAGGCTGGGCACGGCGCAATCCCGGACAGAGACCAGCCTCGGGGCCTCCGGCTCCCCTCACGGTGTTTTGCTCGATTCTGCCTCCAGCGCATCAGCGTGCACGCTGTAGAAAGGAGACTTGTTGGGCTCCAGGGTGGGGGAAGCCCACGCCACCCACTGGGGAGAAACAAAGCAATCCGACAACTGGAGGCAAACTAGAGGAATTCTGTGAGGGCATAGGCTTTCCTGTATCTATCGATCTCTCTTTCCTTACTAAGAGAGAAATCCCTTGGAAAAGCATTGCAGGTGGAAGGAGGAAGGGCACACGTTCCAACTCCAAGAATGAAAAACAAACATTTTTTTAAATGTAAATCATCTTTGGCAAGGTGACTGTTTGCAAGGAGTTATAACGATTTTTCTGTTTCCTGACTTATGTTTCATAGAGTTGTCCATGCATAAACTTCAAGTTCAGATTAGATGCAAAATTAAGAAGAGTCTCTGGAATAGATGATATGGTCTGGCTATGAAAGAGAGAATATTGGAACACCTTCAGTTGCAACTGTGTGTAAGAGACAAGAGACAGGGCTTCTGACTGAATCTGCAAAGAGATGAAGCTAGGACTGAACAGATAGAATAGCCTTTGATAGAATCAACCAGAATTTCATCTAGCTCCCCAATTAGGGAAGGTTCCCACAACCTTTGGGGAATATGAAGGCAAGGCATTTTAGAGGAAGGGGGAAAGAAGTTAAGAATGGAAAAATAGAAACCATAGCTGAGTGGTAGGATTGACTAAGGGATATTTAAAGACCATTCTTGGTAAAAAGATTTAAGAAATTCCTTTAGAGAATTGGAGGGTCCAGAATATGGAAAGCCCCACACCTTAATAAGAGGGTATAATACTCTAAGCTCAGAAACATTATAGGATACCAACTCTATGAAATATTGTATCACCCACACCATTGCATGATTTTGTGAAGTGGAGACCCCAGTGTTGCCAATGGCAATTTATCACAGTGTTTCCTTATGCCTGCATTTTGTCTTAGTCTTCAAAATTAAATAAGCTATTTCATAATATCTTATATCCCTGCTTTTCTTAGATTCACCCTGCCCCCCTGATATCTACACTATATGAGAATGCAATGATGAATCTAGAAAATTCAGAGCTACAATCTTGAAATTTAACCATCGAACCATATTCTTCGTTTTGTTATGCCCTAACAAGAGTAGTTGGAACTACCATCAAGAATCTTTTCTCTCTCACAGAGAAAAGAGCCTCTAAATATGAGGAATTAAATTTACTTCTTTGATAGTCACAGCCTTAGACATGACATGGATTTGCCACAGTTACAGACCTCTATTTTGGCAGAGTTATCGCTGGAAGAAAAAGAAGACAGAACTACTCAATCATGGGAGAATTCCCAGTGGAAACCATGAGTCCGTTCTTTAGGCTGAACTAGGCAGGCAGAGGTTACCCCCTCTGTGGTTTAAAATCAGGCCCCAGATGGTATCTATAACTCAGCAAATTAATAAAAATGCTTTTTAAGACCCTTTAAGTGCTCCAATAGTTCATTTCAAGCTCCTCGTAAGGAAAAATTGATCTTCAGGAGCTAAACAGCTGACTTCTCCTTGAGAAACAGTGTCTTGTCTTTGCGCTGCCATTCCTAATGACTCGTGTCACCAAGAAGGATTTCTGCCATTAAAAAACGTTTCCAAAATGTAACCATCCTGGGCTAGAACTCATAGATGATTTTTACTGTATTAGGATCCTAATCAGCAATATTAATTGTCACCTGTAAAACTGAACATCTTCATACATATTTGTGACGGGATCCAGGCTCCAGGTTGATTTTCTCTTAGCGATGTTTTGCTATAAAGCTTTTAACACCATCTCATTTCTCCAAATTGCAAAGCATCTCTTTGATTCAAATTTGTGAGAAACAGTGATCCCACTAACTAGTAACAACCCATTGTTGCTGTTCTATATATGGGGTATTTTCTTTGGCCAGATCTTATATAAGAGTTACAATGATTCATACAGCTTCTCCACACTTAGGAAAAAGTGCCAAATTATTTCTTGATCACAAGTATGAGGAGGGTTGGGAAATGGCTGTCAAATAAGATAGGCTGATTTTGCAATATGGTTGTATTTGTGTATTAATATTGCATTTTCCCCCCAAGATTTCAAGGCCATTTTAATTAGGGAAGAAAACATGTGGCACTGCTGCCATCTAGTGTCAAGATTTTTTGGTTTGGCTTTTGCAGCGAAATAAGTGGTACCAGGTCTTACCTTTTTCTTATCTAATCTTTGCATCCTACCTTTTTGAAAGCTCCTCCAGAACACTCTTGCACCCTTTGTATAATCAGCTGTAGATGAAGCTGATTTTTCTCTTTGATGTTTAAATGAATGTGAAAATCATGATTTATATCAAGAATCTAATGCAAGTGATTTAGCATAATATTAACCAAATGGGATTAGAGAACATGCAGGACTGTGGTGACTTCACACCAGGTTGCTTTGTGACTGCTTCTCTGCATTGGCTTGCGGTCCCTGGAACATGAAGCTATTGCACTGTGTTTTTTGTTAATCTGTTTCCCAATCTGGGTATACTACTCTCCATGGCTCAGGATCCTAGCCAAGCAGTACTAGAAATACTGCTGGCATTCAGGACCAGAGTTGAATAATGGCCTGATGAAAGGCAAGGAGGGATTAGCTTATTGGAAAGGATAAAGACATCCCTAAAATCATGTAACAACTAAATTAAGACTCAGTGGGAGTTCATATGACACGATATGAACATTTGAAAAGCGCAGCAACTGAAGAGGGGTGGTTTTATTTTAATTGCAATTATCTGAGGTGGGGATGGAAAACATAAACAGAAAAGTTTAGGTAAAACCAGAAGTTTTTAAAGTTGGACAAATGAAAATGTTAATTAGTGAGAAAAATTGCATATGTGTGAAAATCTTAGAAAATCCTAGAGACTATAATGCTTCCGTGATCACTAAATGTGTCATTGTTTGACTTGTTTAATGTCATATACTAAAAATTGATGGTCAGTAGAGGGGTCAGTATTTGGGCCATGTGATTCATGTTTCCCTAAATTCAGTGCCTATCTTGGGAGAGTAAAGAGTATGAGGGAGCTTAGGAAATATAAGCCAAAGTCAAAATAATCACTTACTGTTTGCAAAGGTGTTTTATAAATAATCTCATTTATGCCAGGCAATAAATTTGGGAGGTTGTCATTATTGCCCCTCCTTCCAATGATGAAGACATAGTGGCTTTGAGAGATCAAGAGATTTGTAGGACGTCACATCCTGCTAAGTAAGACCAGGCAGTGAGTCACACTCAGGCCTTTTGACCTAAGTTTCTTGCTACATCAATACTTGAAAGTCTTCCCTCCTGCCCTTCCCCATTGACTGAAGAGCATATGTACTTGGAATCTAATGTTCTTAATGTGCCCTGCCCTCTACCCTTTAGGCTGTTAAAAGAACAGAGCAAGACACTGCAGAACACTACACTCAACAGCAGAAGAACACATATTTCTTTCATGTGCCCATATGTAGAATAGTCTCCAGGATACAATATTTGCCAGGCCATAAAAATACATAATGATCAAAGGAACCTGTTACAATTTGTAAGTAAATCTAGATTTCCATAACTGTACTCATTGACTGACTTTATAATAAGTAAATTTTGAAGATTTTCCCATGTTTTTCTAATAAAGGAACCAGTTTAAGTGTTATGTATATAGGCAGAGTACTATCCCTTTTGTTAATGAACTTAGAAGGCAGAGGAGCGGAAGCTATGATGTAGGAAACTGTGACAAGTAAAGCTGAGTCAGGAGACAATCCATGCTATAAGTGATCCATTGGGAAGAATGAGAAAATTTGTGGATTCTCTCCTTCCACAAGTAAATAGC
Organism: Bradypus variegatus; assembly: GCA_004027775.1. Taxonomy (NCBI): domain Eukaryota; kingdom Metazoa; phylum Chordata; class Mammalia; order Pilosa; family Bradypodidae; genus Bradypus; species Bradypus variegatus. The sequence goes on from PVKY010008122.1 coordinate 11,657, forward strand.
TGCATGGAAGGGACACGAAATGTACTGCAGAGTTTGCCGTGCACCAGAATTACCTGAAAGGCTTGTGAAAAGCATGTTGCTGGCCCCAGCCCCAGAGTTTCTGATTCAGTGTGTTATGGGATGAGGCCCAAGAATTTATATTTCCAACAAGTTCGAAGGTGATGTTGGTACATCCTGCTGACCACATATTGAGAACCACTGGAATCAAAAGTACCTTCTTTGAATCCCATATCTATCATTTCCTAGGTAAGTGTGGTGGTTTGAAACTGTGTTCCCCCAGAAAACATGTTCTTAAAGCTAATCCATTCCTGTGGGTATAGGATCTTTTGATGAGGCTATGTCAATACCTCATTCGGGGTCCTAATCCTCTTACTAGAGTCCTTTATAAATGGGATGAATAGAGAGACAGAGAGAGAGACAGACAGAGAGAGAGAGAGAGAGAGAGAGAGAGAGATGGTCATAGAAACAAAAAGCTGAAATCAATGGGACCCAGAAGGGAAGGGAGAGAGCAGCGGACACTGCCAGGTGCCCTCTCATGTGACAGGAGTCCAGGATGGCTGGCGGCCAGTCTTGAGGAGGAAAGCATTGTCTTGATGATAATGTCTTGATTTGGACATTTTTACAGCCTCAAAACTGTAAGCTTGTAAGTTAATAAATTCCCGCTGTTAAAAGCCAATCCATTTCATGGTATCTGCTTTAAGCAGCCTAAGAAACTAAAACAGTAAATGACCTTGAAAAAAAGATTAAGTGTAGGTTTCCTCAACTGAAAATGTGGACCATGATACCTCATAAACCTGTTGGGAAATTGAACAATATATTCACAATGACAATAGATAATAAATGCTCAAAAATATTATTTTCCTTCTCTATCCATTCAATCTCTGAAGGCAATGAGAAGAAAAGAAGACACCCAGATGGAGAAATGCTTTCCCATCTGTTCTAGTCCATATTTTAAGCATTGCAAACTGGATTACGGTAGAGAAAGAGAAACAAATTCAGTAAACACCTCCCAGATTGTCCCAAGGTGAATCCAGCAGGAATCCATGTGGGGAAACCACAGGTTTTATTGAGTATGACTTTTAAGATCAGCTTGAAAGGCTGTCTCACACCTGGCTGTTTCCCAAGCCTTGTAGAACAGTAGAGAGCTTGAAAAGCTAGGGCAGAACTAGATGAAATGACATTCTGAATGTTCATTAATAATGTTTTCCTCTTGTACTAAAGAAAATCTGGAGCAGAGACGTTTATAATGACTATTTTGCATGGTCTAATACTGCAAGTCACTACATCAGTGAAGGGATGGGAGATTCATTTGTCCCTCCTGTAGTAAATATTATCATGAAAATTTGAATACATAGTTTTCTAGCTTTACTGACAGCAAAAAAACTGGATATTGGTAGCTTTTACCAGCTTTTCCAGTAACTTCCACCAATAATCATTCTCCAATGTAATTAAATTTTACAAGGGCCAGGCTCAATATTATTTACTAGCTTGATGCTTTTGGAAAAACCAGGTCACTTTGAGTACTCAGTTTTCTTAGCTGTAAAACGGTTTGGACTAATGCTATGCTAATTCTAAAGGCCTGTGATTCTTTCCTTTTCTCCTCATTTTTGCTATTTTCCTATTCTACCATATAAAATACCATATATTTACATGCATTTACATGTCTCTGTTTAGGCTCTGCGAGTTCTCTGTGGGAATGTTATCACAAAATTAAAAAATAAAAATTTTAGTCTTCCAGAATGGAAAGTACAGCTGGTATACACTGAAGCAGTCACGATACACACTCATACACATCATGTACACACGCTGCGGGATCTTTAGAATACAAAACATTGCATTTGTCTTTGTGTGTGAACTCAAACCATTCCTTTTTTTGATATTTTCTTCATAAAAAGATCAATGAACTGTGCAATGATTATAAAACTAAAAGCAATAATTTTACCCAAAATAAGTCTTGAATTTAGATATCAAGAGGGGAAGGTGATGTCATACACTGCATTGCATCATTTCCTTCTGACCAGTGGTGCCTTTGCCTCTCATTTGATAATTTCCATATTTTGAGAAAACATATAACTAAAATATTTTCCTTATGCCAGGAAAACCTTATTTCTATGTATTTAAGACATTTAGAAAAATCCTACCATGTCATTTGAAAACAAGTGTTCTGATGCTGGTTGCTTTTCATTCTGTCACTGTGATTGTGTAGCATTACAGACGTTATGTGTATACAACACTCCCTCTTTATTCTGCCACATTCATGTATCAGGGAGAGGGTCCTAGGATAAATGTTAAAGGTGCCTAGAATAGAAATGAAATCTTCTGGGTCATTTTGCTCTTGTTCTTGCTTTCAAAGATTTTATGAACAGAAATTCAGTAGAGGAATTCTAAGAACAATGTCTATGGAGGGGCTGGGGTTGGGAGACCACAGAGGCTTTGTAAAGGGCTTCTCATAAAACAGTGCAAGAATTACCGTGAACCTTTCAATCGTTTTTTTTCCCCTCAATCCACTAGCATGTTCCTCTCCTCCTCTCCTTGCCCATTTCTTTCTTCACTGACCTTAAAGGTAGATAAACTACATAACCATATGCCTCAAGTTCCCAAATCTCTTTCAAATCATTGTGTCTGAAATTTCACAAGGGAATCGTTGCCATTTGAGTCTCGGAGGCCTTTCAGTAT
>PVKY010008123.1:0-14324 GCA_004027775.1 Bradypus variegatus
CATTCTCTCCTTCCCTGCCTCTCTCCTTATTCTCCCTCCCTTCCTCCTTCTCTCCCTCTCTCCCCCTTCTTCCCTTGCCCTGCTAAACAGTCATTACCGACAGTGTAAGTACTGTGCCGAGAAATACTTGGATATAGTCCCTGGGGGGGGGGCAAGCGGTTGGGTTGGGGCCCCCGTACCTCTCCGCTGCCCTCTCCTCTCCTCCTCCTTGCTGACATTTCTGAGCTTCAGTGACACTGAGCATCCAGAAGTCATCTCGGCCCCTCTTCTTGGGGTCCCAGGGTTCTGGGGAGGCAGCTTTTATTAAAGTGAGGTTTCCATGGGAAGCGGCACCCGGGAAGCAGCTCCTCTTGGAAAAAGGCCATGTGTGTTCTGGCTGGAGGGAGAGCAGCCAGGCTGTGTGCCCCCTTCATCGCACGCCCCTCCCAGCACACACGCACCTGCTCTTCCCTGCCCCCGGGAAAGGTGTCCCATGAACACCTTGTGGCTGAAACCCTGGTCTCAACTCCTCAGAGGTGGTTGGTAATTATTGAGAGAACTGTGAATCACTTTTCTAAGTTTGAAAGGCTTGTCGAGAATAGATGAGGAGCTGGCAGAATTAATACTTAGGAACCCATTTCCATAGAAATGGCCTTATCAGCAGGCATACCAGCTGCCTGAAAGTGTAAGACCTCCTTCCTCTGGTTTGAAGGAAATACACACACACACACACACACAAATAAATAAAGTACATAAAAGCGACTTGTTTGTTATTCCGTGGGCTTGGGTAGAATTCCCACGGCTGGCCTGTCTCATGGGCCTCAAAGCCCCGAGAGAAGGAAGAGCCCCCCAAAGTGGGGAGGCCTGGCAGCCGCCACCCTATGCTCCAGGACTGGCCACCTGTCTGTCCTCCAGGCCCTGAGTGTGTGGGACAGGTTCCGGTGGCCACTGGCAGAGGTTGTGCTTCACTTCTAACCTCACCGGATTTTCTCTTTCTCAGCATTAGCTTTTCCATGGTCAACAGCACCAGGGACCCAGCAGGTTTTAGCAGAAGCTCCCTGGTTCTGGTTGCAAAGCACAATGCAGCCCAAGAAATAGAAGGTTTGATCTCATGGGCTGGAGCCTTCTGAAAGGGGAGACTTAGCAGGTGGATATATACAGGATCCTGAGGCCAGAGGGGAGACTTCAGGCTACATGGGATGTGGGGGCAGCTGAAGCTGAAACTAAGCACCTGTGTTGGGAAATTTCTGAAATCCCTTCAGCAGTTCAAAGTTCGGCCCTTAATTTTTATTCACCTGTTCACTGAAGACACCTGCTGGGGATGGTCTCCCCTGTGCCCACCACCCATCCCCTCATGAGCTCAGGGACCTATCGTCCATGCACATTTTCTTCCTGATGCAAAGCAGCTTGTCAAGTAGACCTTAGGACCATAGCTCCCATGTACGCAGCCCAGCTCAGGATCGCGCAGGACTCCCTGGCTGTGCCCACCTGCAGGAGCCCCTGGGCTGTGCGAAGCCATGCGACACTGATGCTCTGGGTGCGGTCAGAGTGTGTAGGCCAGCACTGGACAGTGGGCAGCAAGTTCACGTCCCTGGACTCGGCCCGACTCAGCCTTGCTGGAAGGGGGTGGACATGTATGACTGTGATTTCCCCCCTTTCCAGGTGAGGAAACTGAGGTTGGAAGGGCTTAACCGAATGGCCCCGGGTGCAAAGCAAGCTGTCCGTTCTCTGCAGTGTCCGGGGTGTCAGCTACGAGACCCCTGAGGCCCCCGAGCAGTGGAAGTGGGGCCAGAGTGAACGGGGAACTGCACTTCAAATTGTATTCATTTTTATCTAATTCACTTTTGAGTTTAAATAGCCACTTTGTGGCTAGTGCCCTTGCATTGGACAGTGCAGCGGCTGAGAGTTTTTTGAAGCCCACGTGGCCATGACGTGGAGTCTAGGGTGGAATTCCTATCAGGCAGGCCAGTGCTGCTTCGTTTTGTTGATCCACAGCTGTTGCCTCCTGCACCTCTTGATGCCTGAGAGGAAGCGCATGTGGCCACTGGCTACCCCGGTCTTACATGAGCCTGAAGGGCAGCAGGAGGGGAGCTGTCCATGGTGGGAGGATTTCCCTTGGCAGCAGCGGGCAGCGTGTTCTGTCCGGGCTGCAGGTTGAGGCTCTGGAGGGCAGAGTGTGCCCAGGCCCCAGCAAGGCAGGGCCGAGGCTCCCCGCCCGTTTTGGTCCTGGCAGGCCCACTGGAGTGAAGGAGCAGGCTGACCGGTCAGGAGTGCGCCACAAAGCCGGGCCTGGGTTTCTGTTTTTTAATTCAGTAGCCCTCGTCAATGCTCAATGCAATTTACAAGTCTATGCCGATGACCAGAGCTTTTGTGTATATACAGATATGAGAAAAACACTGTCCTTTTATTTATACGTGCCCCACCCCCTTCTCCCCCATTCCCCGAGCACAAAGGCGGTGCTGTCACTCCAAGAATTAAGACATGTAGGGTTTTCTTAGATGCAAGCAGATGAAATGAAAAATCAGCTCAACCCCTGCATGACACGTGTGTGGTTTATGAAGTCCTTCCTGATTCTGGAGCTCACAATGCACCCCAAGTCCATGAGGTCCCCACCACTCGCTCTAGTCCTAAAGCTCGGGGCAGTTGAACCACGGGTCCACAGAGCCACAGCTGAGTGGAATTAGAAACAGGCCGAGTTCTGCGTGTGCCTCAGGAGCTGCCGTGGAGCTGGGTTACATGGTGTGGGGGCCCTTCCAGGCGGTGCCTGGACTGTGGCTTGTGCGTGGGTGGGGTGGGTGGGGGGCAGCTGAGTGCCGTGTACCCAGGCATGAAATGCTGTCTGAGGCCTCCGTCATGGAGGACGGCGGGGCTTCCACGGAGCCCTGAGGCTGGATCACCGGCCCATTCCCAGGAGGAGGCCATGGATGGGCAGTGCATGAGTTAGGCTCCATCGACATCACCATGTGCTCTGTCAAACTGGGAAATAGCAACTTCTGGTTGACAGAGGGGAATGTGACAGTGCATTCAAGCCTGACATTCTGCTGAGTCTCGGGTTTTAAATTGCACTTGAATGTGTGTTTGTTTTCCAGAGCAAATGGCTCCTTGTATGAGATCTTGCAAGTGGACTTTGGAGTTGACAACAGCAGTGGCCTGGCCGGGGCCCAGCAGATCACCTGGCAGGTGGAGTACCCAGTGGAGGCCTCTGTGAGTGAGCTGGTTGTCTCCGAGATCTTCGTCAGCCAGACCACCTTCGTGGGCATCGTCCCTCTGGCAATGGTAAGAAACGGGGCCTTCAGAAAAGGCAGCATAAAGAGGTTCTCCTCACCTGCTTTCAGGATTCAGAGAAGCATGAAACATTTTACAATCTGCTTTTCCCCACACACCTGATGCGTGTCGTCTAAACAGGGAAAATAGACTTAGACTTAATTTTATTTACTTGCTTTCTGTAATGGCTCCTTGGGAACGACTGAGGGTATGCTGTGCAAATCCCTTTTCACTGTGGGTATCGCCGAACTGCTTCTTGGGGAGCCCTTGTGCTTTATTGCCGCACTCTGAGTGCCTGTCGGAGCTGCTCTGGGTGAGGATGGTTTCACTGAAAAGCATTGGGGTTATGTGGTGGGAGCTGCCGCTCTGTATGTGGAGTAACTGGCCCCTTGCTGGCCAGCCTGGCCCTGAGGCTCTCAGGGGCTTCGGGATTGGTGAGCTCTACAGTGAGGGTGGGGCACAAGAGTCTGGTGGGGTGGGGAGCTGCCAGGCTGGGCCAGGCTCTTGGGGTCCATAAAGCCGCTCTGTGTTTCTGTTTCATTGGCCTCAGACTGAAGCTTTTCTATGCCGGGATCAGGGGCCGTGTCCGAGAACAGGTCACGGATGAAGGTCCCAAGCCTGAAAAGGAAGGTACTGGAGGGTCTTGAGGATGATAAGCTTGTGGCTGCCGCATTCTTATTTCCCTTTGTCACCCAGGGTATGAACATACACCAGGTGTTTTCTGCTCGGGTGTGACCTTCCTCCCTGGGATCCATGTGTGGGGCTCTGTACCCCGACATCTGGGAAATCTGGGGGTGCTTTTGTCACCCATCCCTCAAGGTGGTTTCCAGAGTCAAGGCCCTTGCAAATGAATACCCTGCATCCTAAGGTTGATTCTGCAGCCCCCTGTTCTTGCTGCTTGGCTCTTCTCCCTCTTCTCTTTGCCCGAGTGGGCTTCCCTCCGTCTCTCGTGCCTAGCCCCTCTCTCTCTATCCAGGTTAACTCAAATGCTGGAGGCGCCTTCCCTGCCCACCTGGGCTCATGCCAGCCCTCCATCACCCTCCTCACCCATCACTGCCCATCTTTTGTGTTCTTCGTAGGTCCTGTCACTGATTGAGGTGAAGGGCTTGTCACCTGTCTTCCTCCAGAGGGTGAGATCTGTGAGGGCAGTGGCCTGGTCCATCTTTCCCAGGCCTGTTAGCCCAGCACTGGGAACACAGCCTGGCCCATCCTGTTAATATTTCCTGGTGGAATGAATGGATCTCGTGCTGGGCTGATGCTGGGTGATCAGTGTGCTGGAAGTTCTCACGAGCTTTGCTCTGCACTTAGTCTGCGATGCTTGGTTCACTGTAGGCTCTGGAGCTGCCTGGTGCTGTGGGGGCAGGATTTGAACCCGAGCAGCACGTCCTCCTCCCATCTGAGGGCAGAGCTCTCCGGGGAGCTGGGACTGCCAGCTGAGCATAGGCCAGGTGTTGGCAAAGTGAAGCCCAGGGCTCAGTGCAGCCCACCCCTGCTTCGTGACTGAAGTTTTATTGGGTTTTTTATTGGGTTTTATTGGGTGTGGTTGTTACTGGTCATCTATGCTGCTTTAGTTGAGTAGTTGTGACAGCGAGTGTGTTCTCGGCCAGGACTTCACCTGTAGCATCTTGAAATAAACCAGGTTCTGAGAGTTAGCCTGCAAATGAGGCTACGGATTTGGGGTTGTTGGGCTTTGGGGATGTTGTTCTCTTCCCTTGGGACAGCCTTTCCACAAACATCCTCACCCCCTTTGGCTGGCAGTGGTGTCCTGGAGGCCCAACTCCTGGTACTGAGGTGTCCCCCCTGGGAGACCAGGCCACATGGCGGGGAAGGGACAGCCACGGGGTGGGGGCGGAGCTGGCGAAAGCTTACAGGAACGAGGAGCCCAGGGTTGGGACCCGCGCAGAGCAGGCAGCAGGCGTTCAGGAAGAGGTCACGATGCAGGTGCTCAGTCTTCTCCCCAGTGGGGGCTTCCACAGGCCGCGCCCACTGTTTCCTAGAGGGGCAGCCCACAGGCCCAGCACCGCAAATATGCCCAGAGTGGCCAACGTCCCTCTGCGGCCGCCCCAGGGTTTTCCCTTCCCTCACTCTCTGCGTTCCCTGCTTCTCTGGGGAGGCTGTGTGTGTGCGCGCATGTGTGTGTGTGTGTGCGTGTGTGCGCGTGTGTGAGATGCACATTGCATTTCCATGACCATCAGTGTCCCCCATCGGGCTGATCCTTCCCAGGGAGTTGCTTTAATTACCGCTGCCCGGAACCTGCCTGGGTTGGGAGGTGAGTGTGTTAGCCCGTCTCTTGGTTCCCTGTGAAGTTGGCCCCCACCCAGCGATCAGAGCTAATGAGTCAAGTTTTCAGTGGGACCGAAGTTGGTAGTTTGGTATTATTTTTCAATCAGTTGTTATAGCTGTCTTTCAAGCTCCAAACTGCTGAAAGGCGGGCTTCAGCTTCTGCTTTTGGAGTGTGTGTCCTAGGCATCTATTATTTTCTATCTTTCTGTTTCCTTTGGCTCTCCTTCCCTTCTTTTCTTTCTTTGCTCTCCTTTTCTCCCTCCCTTTCTTCTTTTTCTCCCTCCCCCTTTTTCAGCATAGTTTTCTTTTTCCCCTCCACAGCATCCCTTCTCTCCCTTTCACTTCTTTTATGTTTTCTCTCCAATTACTGAGTTTTGAGCTTAGAAATTCATTTCTGTGGGTAGCTTGGAGTATTATGGCTCCAGCCATCCATTCAACTACAGATCTTAAAACCAAAAAAGCCCAGCTCTGCACATGCAAATAAAACAACATGTTATCTTTCACAAAGGTTGGAATAAAAAAAAACCACACACTTGGTGAGTTTCTAGGCAGCTGGGAGCATGGGCTCAGCACAGGCTAGAGCTAGAAGGTAATACTACTCCTTTTTGGCCTACTGCCCTGAAACCTTACAAGAAGACCTGGGCACAAATTCTTCTTTATTTCAGCCAGTATTTGTGTGTCTGCCATAGCATCAAAGGAGTGGTGAGCACAAAGCTATTTTGAGATGCCTGAAACACGTGTAATGTGATATGAAAATATCTGTCATTTCTGTTGGTGACAAGAGCCTGGCACTGCTAATTCCACTGTGGTTGTTGCCCACACTTGTCATTGAAATAAATGCCTGAGTTCAGTAGAGGTAAATGGAAGTAAAGATGTGTGTATGTGTACGCATATGCATACGTGCTTGTGTGTGCATTGTGTGTATGCCTTTGTGTGTGTGTGTGTGTGCGTGTGTTTGCAGTATCTGGGTTGGGGTATGTATGTGCACACGTGGTTTTTTCTGCATCAGTATTCTGGACTTCCTGAATTTCAACAGTGGGTCCTGGGTTAGGAGCCCACAGGACTGAAGAGATGGGGCCAGGACAGGCGCATGGAGCTCCTAAGCCCACCCTCCTCTCTCCGTCCCAGCAGCAGCCCCTGCCCAAAGCCTGTGTCATCTGTCTTTGATAACTGTCTCATCACAGCCTTTTTAGTGACCCCACAGGCTCCTCCATACCCCCCAGTCTGCCATCTGTGTCCCGCCAAGAGTGCTGTACTTAAACACAAACCTGACTGCATGGGCTCCTGCCGGAAGCCTCCGCTGGCTGCTCAGGTCACCTGGGTGAGACTCCCCTTCCTCAGCACAGCCCACGGGGGGGCTGCACCCGCCGGCCCCCGCCCCTCTCAGATCTCACTGCTCCCCCTCTGCTGTTTGCAGCCAGATTCTCTCCTGCCCCGGGACCTTTGCTTCACCTGGACTTCTACTGCCCTTGCTTCCCCTTCCTTCAGGCCCCTGCCAGCTCCTCGTTCAAATCCTGGCTCAGGCAGCAGGACATGCACCCTGCTGAGATGGTGGAGGCTTTTTTTTTTGTCTTTTGTAAATAATCATCTCCTCCATAGTTCTACATGTTTGGGAATGGAGTGGGGAGGGCGGGGTCCTTTTGCAGGTAGGAAGAGGGGGACCGAGGGTGATAGCCACCCCCACCCCCCCAGAATGAGCACAGACAGTCTCCAGAGCAGGGAGGGAGCAGCCACCGTTGTCACTGGATTTGCTGGCACCCGGCTAGTGAAATGTTAACTCGCTTTAAGCCTCCAGGCCGCAATTCGCTCCACGGGCTGCGGTGAGACTCCTGGGGTACATGGAGGCCCCTTCTTTTCGGGGATCATTCTGCCTGCGACCCCAGAAGGCTGATTGAGGGCTTAAATTCCGTGATGCTCCTGCTTCCTGTTGCTGAGTGTCTTCCCTGTGTGCTTGGCATTTCGGTAGGACTCGGAGAGAGGCGGCCTTAGTCCACAGTGCCTCCTGTCCCTGAGCCCGCTCTCGGGGGCCCTTTCACCACAAGGGGGGCTGAGGAGGACCCCTGGGGACCTGACACAGCTCTGGGAACTCTGGATTTGTGGGAGGGCGTTTAGGAAAGTTGTGAAGACCTGTGAACAAGTTTGTTTCTTGTCCTCTGTCTTTTGTTTTGTTTAAAATTTTAAAAATAAAATTTAAATAGTGCTCAATTAAGTTCTGAAACATTCCCTGTAAGGCATGAGGGTCTGTGGACTAACTCCCACTTCCAGTCCCCTGCCCTCAGTTTACTATTGCTTGTTATTTTGTTTTTCTTCCTAAACTTTATCTTCCTCTCTGTCTATCTTCATAATGCGTACGTAGCTACAGAAAATTCATGACATTGCTTTGTGTGTGGATGTGTTTTTAAAAGGGCACAATGCTAAGCATGGCTGTTTACAGTCAGCAGTATGTCTTGGAGACTTGTTTGTGCCCATAACAGTAAATCTACCTTATCCACGTTTTCCCGTATTCTGCAGCAGGATGTGCTTGTGTCTATTTGGCCATGGTGCTGATGAACATGGCATTTAGGATATTTCAGTGGGCTTTGCCTTTCCCCTACCGTGATGCATCCTGGAAAGCTCCATCCGGTTGGGGGTGGAAGTGGGTTCTGAATCGTGTGCTCAAAGGCAGCAGTGGGGGCACACGATAGTGAACAGCGTGTGCTTCTGGTGTGGGAAGGGGTGGTTTGCACACACCATGGACCTGCCCTTCGGATGCGGACTGTGTTCTGGGAGCGCCAGTGGCAATCCAAGTGTGGGACGATGACGCCCGAGTCATTAACCCCACCACAAGATGTTCATTTCAGTGGCATTGACCCTGTTTTCCAGGGCAGGGGAGAGGTTCCAGTGTTTCTAGAAGTTGTTTTTGTTGACCCTTCAGTCCAGGAGCCCACCTGGAGGTTCCCTTTTGGAGACCACACCCAACAGACGGTCTGTCTGCCATTTGTCCCGAGTGAACGTAGTAGGGTGGTTTGATCTTCTGTGTTCTCTTATGTATGCTGGAAAGAGCGAGGTGTCTGCAAACAGCCATTACCCAGGTTATGTCCTCACAGCCCCCTGGTTGATTGCTCCCACTCACAGCCGCAGGAGCCACTTTAAACCATCAAGTCCCTTACAAATGACCAGAAATCCCTGCTGTGGAGGAGACAGAGGCCTGTGCTCTGTAAGTGCTGCCCTGGCAGTGGCTGTGGGGGGCAGTTGGCAGCCCTCAGCTGGTGAGAGAGCCACCCATGGGCACCAGCAGACCCATCCCCCCTGGGCCCCAGAACTGGGTTGAGACATGAGGGTATTTCCCAAGCACATATGAAAATATAACAATATAAAAGCATTGCTTCTGGAGAGCAAACTGGAGTCAGCTAAGTGGAAAAGAAGGAAAAAACAAAACCCATTAAGACATTTGGTTCAGCTGACCTGCGTCTATTTGGGAAAACCTTTGCTGACATATAATTTCTGGAGGTCAAAGGGGAAAACAGACCCAGCCAAACAAGTTCAGGAAAGAAATGGTGTTGTCAGTGGGAAGAACAAAGTGCTAGAATTTTGGGTGCTTCTGTGGTGGGAATGTGGCGTAACACCCACCCCATGCCCCCCACCCCATCCCTCCTGTTTCCCAAACTGCTCTGCTCTGCTGGGTGGTGAGCCTGGAGTGACTGACATCCAGGGCGATTATCTGAAGGCCTTTCTGCTCCCAGTTTGCACCTCCTCAAATGTGGTAAAACCGTCAGGATGCTTTATTCAGAGATAATTTTCTTATTGGAAAAAAAAAAAAAGACCAGCTTTACTGTTGTTAGGTGAACTAGGTTATCTGTTGCAACTCAGTGTCCTGATAAGCGTTGCCTTGAGCACCGAGGCTGAGTGTTGCCCCCCAAGCCTGAGCCTCCCGTTTGGAAAAGCCAAAGCCGAGTTCTCACCTGCAGAATGGCTTTAGCAGCCACTGCACTGGGCAGCAAATGGGGAGCCCTCTCCACGCCCGGGGGATGCAGAGAAGTATGCTGAAGAGAAGTCAAGCTGCCGCCCTTCACATCCTGCCTTGCCCTTTACTTAAGTGGTGTGGCCTTTTGAAACCTCAGTTATGTGTTTAAAAGGTTCATAATTCCAGCTGGAATAACTTCTATTGGGTTCTTCATGAGGATTAAATGCAGTGTTTGTCACGTAAGTATATGCCACATGTTAAAGGTGTCTTTTTATCAGTACGTCACCATGCTTGCAAAAGGAGATAGGTGAGATGCTGAGCTCCTTCTGTATAACCTGGTGGGTCTCTGCAACTTTGTATATCTGTGTGACACCTGAGACTTGGAGCTAGAGCTCGGCAGTTGTGAATGTCAGTGTTACCTCAAACAGCAACTGTTAATAAAGCTGAAAAGGAGATCAGACTTCAATTAGAGACATGAATGAAGCAGATCTGGTTTTAAAATTTCAACTTTTGTGTGAGACTAAGAGATGTTTATTTGGTACAGGATCTATGTTTTCTGTAGCACACTAAATAATTTAACTCATACGGTCAGTTTATTCAAACACCAAATTTCATGGAATTTTGAATAGGAAGGGAGATCTGGTAGGTTTGTACAGGTTAGTCTGAAATAGTGATACATCCCAAAGTAATCTGGGTAGAGAATAAAAATGTATTTGCAGGGCCCTCCTGAGGAACTGGGGAAAAATGCAGAAATATTGAACTTTCCCACCTGTGTTATTACTGATATTCTCACAAACATTGAGAACTAACAATTTAGTTGGCCGAGCCCTGGATCTTGGGGAGAGCCTTATGAAACTTGTTGCTGCAAAGGAGAGGCTGAGCCTACTTATAATTGTGTCTCAGAGTCACCCCCAGACAACCTCTTTTGTTGCTCAGATGTGGCCCCTCTCTCTCTAAGCCCACTCAGCGGGTGAACTCACTGCCCTCCGCGCTCTGTGGGACATCACTCCCACGGGTGTGAATCTCCCTGGCAACGCAGGACATGACTCCCGGGGATGAGCCTGAACCGGGCATCGTGGGATTGAGAAAATCTTGACCAAAAGAGGGAAGTGAAACAAAATAGTGGCTGAGAGATTTCAAATGAGTTAAGAGGTCATTCTGGAGGTTATTCTTATGTGTTATATAGATACCCCTTTTTAGGTTTTAGTGTATTGGAATAGCTAGAAGGAAATACCTCAAACTGTCTAAGTGCAACCCGGTAGCTTTGATTCTTGAAGACAATTGTATAACTATAGAGCTTAAACAATGTGACTGTGTGATTGTGAAAATTTTGTGACTCACGCTCCCTTTATCCAGTGTATGGACAGATTGAGTAGAAAAAAGAGACAAAAATTAAATGAAAAATAGGGTGAGATGGGGGGATGGGATGTATTAGGTGTTCTTTTTCACTTTCACTTTTATTTTTATTTTTTGGAGTAAGGAAAATGTTCAGAAATTGGTTTGGTGATGAATGCACAACTATGTGATGATGGTAGTGGAAACAATTGATTGTACACTGTGGATATGAATGTATCTCAATGGAACCGAATTTAAAAAATAACTGAAAACAAAAACCTGAGCAAATACATTTTAAGGTAAATGTACATATCAGGTAAGTAGAGGTTACAAAATTAATATCCATCAAATAAACTTCAAGGCAAAATATTTACAAGACAAAAGTCATTTTGTGCCAGTAATGAGTATAATTACAATACTATAAATCTCATGAACCAAATAAAGTTAACCCAAAAAGTAAATTTAAAAAAAGGAGATGAGTAAGAATAGTGCCGAAATTCAAAATATTTAGTAACAGGCGCAGGAGCGCTGACCAGTGGAAACTGGTGCAGTTTATAAATAACAACGCAGCCACTCCCCGGGCTTACCCGCCCAGCGGAGAGAAAGGAAAAATGCTCCTGTGCACTTTCTTGCAGAGCTCATTCCAGGACACGGCACAGCATTTCTGAACGGTTTTAATTTTGTGAACTGTCAGAGGGCGTTTTCCGCGGGCGTTGCCGTCCCTCCTCGAGGGAAGGGGCCTCCGGGGGCAGTTCCCCGTGCGCCCACCAGATGGCGCCGGCAGACCAGCCTGTGGCCCGACGCGCCCGTCCCTCCCCAGCCCCGACCCCTACCCTGCCCCCGCCCGCCCTCCCGGGAATGAGCCACTGCTGGGCTGGGCCCGGGTGGTCCAGGGATGGGGTCTGCCCGGCGCCCCCTGCAGCCCCAACCGGCGCTCCGGGCACCCGGTGGCTCAGAGAGGCGGTGCCGTCCAGCAGCCGCCCCCACCGCCAGCCCTGCGCCTCCAGGGGCTCAGGGGCGCGCTCCCTCCAAGGACCCCATTGTTTTTACTTAAAATGAAAACTGCTTCTTATAGAAAATTAAACAATGTTGAAAAATCACCCCAAATCCCAGCATCAGGGCTATTAGAGAGCCCTCGTTCCAGAGACTGATTCTAAGCCCACATGTGGCAGGGACGGCCACATGGACAAAGAGAGGTGGCATTTGGAAAAGTGAAATCATGCTCTGCCTGCTGTTTTTTAGTAAGTGCTAAACTCTCCCTTTTTGGATATATTGAAGACAGAGAATCCAATGTGAAACTTGTGAACTTCATAAAACATTGATTATAAGTTTTGTTTTTTTAAGTGTTGCCATGGTCAAGGGAAAAACATGCTTATGGTAAAAATGAAGTGAATGGGTCATTACTTATTATTAATTATTGCCACCACCTCCACTGCTGCCTGTGCTGTTCCAGGTGCCACAATGTAACTGTAGTGCAGAAGCTGTGCTGTCCAGTGGGATATGCGCTGGCCACATAGCCACATGTCAAGTGCTCAGTAGCCACCTGTGGCCAGCGACCACCACAGTGGGCAGCTGAGGCATAGAACATTCCGTCCATAAAGGAAGTTGTGTGGACACTGCTGGCTTCGACTGACTGCCTTCTTGGAAAGGAAAGGCTTCTCATCACTCCCCCTTCTAGATGCTGAATAGTTTTATAAATTCTTGTACATTGTAAAAAACTTCATTATGTTTATATTCAGTTGTAGAATCTAATTCCTCTACTTGTTTATTAATCCTTTACTCAAGTTATATACTAAATGTGCCCCTCCCCCCTCCAGCTTTATCAGCTGTTGCCGTGCTTCCAGAAAAGACTGGTATCTTTTCTCACTGCTGGCTGTTTCTGATGAGGGCTCACCACTTCATTCC
Source organism: Bradypus variegatus (assembly GCA_004027775.1). NCBI lineage: Eukaryota > Metazoa > Chordata > Mammalia > Pilosa > Bradypodidae > Bradypus > Bradypus variegatus. Next base: position 12,710 of record PVKY010008123.1, read on the forward strand.
TTAAATCCCATTGTGCTTCTCCACCAGAGCTCTTGGGGGACCAGGTGCATTGCCAGTAAGCAGCCATGGTTTGAAAGGAATCTTTTTTTCTGACCAGTAGGTCTCAACAGTGGACTTCAAGTCTTCATGAAACCATGTTGTAAACAGATGTGTTGGCATCCAGGCTTTTTTTTGGTTTCATTTACAGAACCTAGGCAGAGTAGATATAGCATAATTCTTAAGGGCCCTGGGGTTCTCGGAATGGTAAATGAGCATTGGCTTCAACGTCAAGTCATCAGCTGCATTAGCCCCTAACAAGATAGTCAGCCTGTCCTTTGCAGCTTTGAAGCTGGGCATTGACTTCTCCTCTTCAGCTAGGAAAGTTTTATGTGGCATCTTCTTCCAATAGAAGGCTTTTTTGTGTACATTGAACATCTGTTGTTCAATTATCTTAGCTAGATCTTCTGGATAACTCTCTGCAGCTTCTGCATCAGCACTTGCTGATTTACTTTACACTTCTGTATTATGGAGTTGCTTGAGCCTCCTTAACCAACCTCTGCTAGCTTCAGACTTTTCTTTTGCAGTTTCCTACCTCTCTCAGCCTTCACAGAATTCACGGGAGCTGGGGCCTTGCTCTTGGTTAGGCTTTGGCTTTAGGGAATGTGGGGCTGGCTTGGTCTTCTATTCAGACCAGTAAAGCTTCTGCATGTCAGCAATGAGGCTGTTTCAGGTGTTCACTGGAGTAGCACATTTAATTTCCTTTAAGAACTTTTTCTTTGCATTCACAACCTGGCTAACTGTTTGGCACAAGAGGCCTGGCTTTCGTCCCTTCTTGGCTTTTGACACACCCTTCTCAGCAAGTTTTATCATTTCTAGGTTTTGATTTCAAGTGAGAGACGTGAGACTCTTCCTTTCCCTTGAATACTTAGAGGCCATTGTGGGATTATTAATTGGCTTAAGTTCAATACTATGTCTCAGGGAATTGAAATAACAAAGACTTGTTTCTTGCATTTGCTATATAGCACTCATCGGTTGTCTAGGGCAGAGGTTGACAAACTATCGCCCATGGGCCCGGGTGGTCTTTGTACAGCCCACAAGCAAAGAATGGTTTTTACATTTTTAAAGGGCCAAGAAAAACCCAAAATGAAACCAAAGTATAATATGTGACAGAAAACTTATGTGGCCTGCAAAACTTTTACCAAAAAACAGAAGTTTGCTGACCCCAGCTCTAGTGGTTCTGCTTGGCACATTTGGGGCCTGGGACAAGGGACCCAGCCAGCCCAGAAAGTGTCCAGTCCCTGCAGCAGAGGGAAAAGAGCTCTGGGAGGACAGGTCACCTCCTCTTACAACACTGGGCGTAACTACCACAGGCCCCACCTGGCCACCGGGTTCCCTGGGAAGGTGCCAGGACCACCTACCCGATGCGGTGCAGCTCTGGACATGGCTGGCAGCTGACAGCGAACACCAACGGCTCTAATGACCATCGGGACTCTCTGCCGAGGCTCCACTGAGCTGATTGCCTGATCCACTACCATGCTCACAGTTTGTGAACCGTGCTCCATAAGAAAGTGACCTGAAGCTAAGACGTGAAGGATGAGAAGATGGTTTCCGGGCTAGTGGTGCTGGGAGCCGGGGT
>PVKY010008124.1:0-14329 GCA_004027775.1 Bradypus variegatus
TCAAAAAATGTTCATCTTCACTAGCTATTAGGGGGATGCAAATCAAGACCACAATGAGATACCATCTCACACCATTAAACAAACAGGAAACTACAAATGCTGGAGAGGATGTGGAGAAAATGGAACTCTTATTCATTGCTGGTAAGACTGCATAATGGTTCAGCCACTGTGGAAGACAGTTTGGCAGTTCCTCAGAAAACTAGATATTAAGTTACCCTACAATCCAGCAATTTCACTTCTCGTTATACATCTAGAAGATCTGAAAGCAGTGACATGAAGAGATACTTGCACACTGATGTTCATAGCAGCATTGGTCACAATTGCCAAGAGATGGATACAATCCAAATGTGTTTCGACAGATGAGTGGATAAACAAAATGTATATACACACAACGAATACTATGCAGCAGTAAGAAGAAATGAGGTCATGAAACATATGACAACATGGATGAACCCTGAAGATATAGTGCTAAGTGAAATAAGCCAGACACGAAAGGAGAGATGTTTTATGTTACCACTAATGTGAAGTCTGTGAAAAATGTAAAATAAGTGTCTTATAATGTAGAATATGGGAGACCTAGAGAAGTGAAGGAAGAATGATAATCTAATATGTACGGATATGACAATGAGGGTGAGCTTAATGGTATGGGAATGGTCAGGTGTGACTATGATTCATTAATGGGATAGTATATCAGTGATGGGTTGAAGGTGAACATGTTTGTAAATGGTTATTTAAAGGCATGTAACCCACAGAGTAGCACCCCAAACCTAAGTAAGTGTTAGCATGTGTGCCAGTTTGAATGTATTGTGTCCCCCAAAAGCCATTATCTTTGATGCAATCTCGTGTGCGCAGACATTATCAGTGTTGATTAGACTGTAATTCTTTGAGTGTTTCTGTGGCGATGCGCCCAACCCAATGGTGGGTGATGACTCTAATTGGATAATTTCCATGGAGTGTTGGCCTGCCCATTGGGTGGGCCTTGATCAATGGAGCCATATAAATGAGATGACGGGCAGAGGGAACTCAGTGCAGCTGTGAGAGACATTTTGAAGAGGAGCTACAGCCAAGAGGGACACTTGGAAGAATGCACTGGAACTGAGAGAGGAACTGCAGTTTACAGAGACATTGTAGAGACGACCTTTGAATGCAGACTTTTGCTCCAGAGAAGCTAAGAGAGGACAAACGCCCCAAGAGCAACTGAGAGTGACATTTTTTTGAGGAACTGCAGCCTAGAGAGGAATGTCCTGGGAGAAAGCCATTTTGAAACCAGAACTCTGGAGCAGATGCCAGCCACGTGCCTTCCCGGCTAACAGAGGTTTTCCAGACACCACTGGCCATCCTCCAGTGAAGGTACCTGATTGTTGATGTGCTATCTTGGACACTTTATGGCCTTAAGACTGTAACTGTGTAACCAAATAAACCCCCTTTTATAAAAGCTAATCCATCTCTGGTGTTTTGCATTCTGGCAGCACTGGAAAACTAGAACAGCATGATATAAGGTATGACACTGGTGTGGAAAAACTACCCATTACATATTAAAGTCTATATTTAATAGGAATATCTTGCCAACATTACACTAATACTAGGGATGAATAATTAGCAGCTGATAAGAGCTTTGAGATATATTATGTTATGACAATTGTTTAAAGTTGAGAGTGATGATGATTGTACAACTAAGTGAAGAAAATGTAAGAAACAGACCATTTATCTTGGGATAGAATATATATTAAGTGAAATTAGGAACTCACTACTTATTAAATCAAGCTCTTGACTTCAGAGATTTTAAGAGGTTTAGGGCCGTAAATGGGAGGCTGAGCCCTTCTGTAATTATGTCTAAACAGCACCTCCAGGGAACCTCTTTTGTTGCTCAGATGTGACCTTCCTCTCTCTCTAAGCCCAACTCGGCAAAGAAAGTCATTCACCTCCCCCCATGAGGGACATGATTCCCAGGGGAATGAATCTCCCTGATGATGTGGGACATGACTTCCAGGAATGAGCCTGGCCCTGGCAACAAGGGATTAAAAATGCCTACTTGATCAAAAAAAGGAAATAGAAAGGTAATATGCTGAGGTCACAGTAGCTGAGAGATACCAAATAGAGTTGAGAGGCTATCCTGGAGGTTCCTCTTATGCAAGCTCCAGCTAGACATCCCAAATGGCCACAGCACGCCATGCCCTTACCAAAAGTAGTCCCCAAATACTAGGTCCTACCTCAGATTCTATAAAGATTCACTCACCAAGTTTTCTCTCTCAGAAACTTAAATTCACCAGAGTATTCCTATGCCAGACCAGCCCTAAAACCCAGAGGGAATAGCCTCTTTAAGATCAGCAATCAGATATGGCCCCCTTCCCCATACTGTCAACACCCCCTTTCAATATGAACAAGTTAGGGTGCCCATTGTCTAGGCACCCCTGAAGATGGAGAAAGATTAAGTAAGAGGAAGGGGTAGCAACAAACAAGATAAGATTTAACAAAGGTCTATGGATACTGAAACTTTATATAAATACATGTATATATTTTTAGATGCTGGTGTATTGGAATAGCTGGAAAGGAGGTCAATGACATTGTGGAACTGTAACCAAAACATCCTTTGAAATTTGCTCTACAGCTACTCATTGAATTGTGCTTTGAAACTTTTCACCTTTCTGTATATATTTTATATTGCATAATAAGGAAAGAATTGAAACTGTGGAACTGTAACCTGTAACAATTTTTGAAATTACCTATATAACTGCTTGTTGAGCTGTACATTGAAAGTTAACACCTTTCTCTATGTATGTTTTACAATAATGGAAATAGCTGAACCTGTGGAATAGTGACCTATGACATTGTTTGAAATTGGCTCTCTAATTACTTGTTAAATCATACTTTGAAAGTTATCACTGTTATGTATAATGTTAAAGTTCACAATAAAAAAAACATTAAAAAAAGACTAAGATATGTTCAACATAGCAAAAAAAGAAAAGTCCCAAAGCGTAGAAAGAAAAAACACCAATGATCCACCCACAAACCCACTACCTAGTATTCAGAGACTACCAAGACTGACATTTTCTTCTAGTCTTTTTATTTTTAATTGGCAAGTTTTTCTTATACAATTGGGATCACACAATAATAAATAGATTTTTAAAACCTAAATTCAACAAAATAATAAATAAAATGAATTCAACTGTAAGGACCTCAGAGTAGAAAGTCAGTTGGTCTATCTCAGTGGTTCTCAACCGCATGTGATTTTGCCTTCCAGGGCACATCTGGCAATGTCTGTAGACACTGTTGTCAACCTGGGGGGTACTGTTGGCATCTAGTGAGTAGAGTCCAGGGAAGCTGCTAAACATCGTGCAATGTACAGCACAGCCCCACAACAAAGAATTATCTGGTCCAAGTGTCAACAGTGCCAAGACTGAGAAACTCTGATCCATCTGATGCCTCCAGATGCAGAGGCTTTGTCAGTGTTGCATGCAGGCATCTGTAGCCCGCTCATCTCCACAGCAACAAAACCAAAAGCCAGAGGGTCTAGCCTGAATAAGTGGTAGGGGTAGGCCTGTAGCTTTGGCTGCATCCCTGAGGGGGCTGGGATCCTGCTCAGTGATGCCTCCTCAGCCAGGCAGCGCTGTAGGTAGCTTCTCTGAGGGATGATCCCAGGAAGCCCAAAGGAAGAAGTGGAAAAAGTGAGACAGCAAAAGGAGAAAAGCCAATAAAGGGTATGTGAATGATCAAGTTCTTGGCTGTGGGCAAATGAAGCTCAACCTTGTTGGGTAACCTCTGGGAGACCATGTAGAACACACCTAAGAATTGTCCCACCAGAAGATGGGATGACTAGAGCATTTGTCTATCCACTTATCTCCCCCATTGGTTGAGGGTTCACCCCCAACAGGTCCCCAGGTGCCTGAGAAAGCCTACACGCAGAGAAGCAGAGATGTGGGTACTTGAAATGGGATGCTGCCAGTGGGCTGGAAACTATCCCAGCTGCAGCAAGCTTAGAGGTGGGTCAAGAGGACATAGATAGAGAGGGATATCAGCGGGGGCTGCTACCATAAGTATTTTTATTTATAAAAAGACATTATATCATCACAAAGTACATGCTTTAGAAATCTGGTTCAAATCTCTGCTGTATCACGATTCAAGACCTCAAGCAAATTGTGTAACTTCTCTGAAAGTCATTTCCTCATTTGTAAAATGGGCGTCAGATCCGTACCTACTTCATGGAAATGTTGTGAGTACCAATGAATTCACTTTTTTATAAAGCACCCAGCGAGGTGCCAAGCACATGGCTCCATTCAATCAGCATCTGCTATTATGATAAGGTATCACTAGTACAAAGAATACAGACTTTGAAGGCAAACATATTTGAGTTTAAATTCCAGCTTTGTAGCTGCATGACCTTGGGTAAGTTACCTAACTTATTTCAGTCTCAATTTCTCCACGAGATAATAAAACTGTGTGTGACCCCCTTGCTAGTTTTAGCTTTTCTCCACAGCTCTAAGAAGCATAGAAGGATTGTCCTGGAGGTATCCCTCAATGCTTCCCCTCACTCAGAGCTATGTGGTTCCAGGTTGTGTTTCTGAAATCCAGAGACTCTCCCTGTATCCATGGTATACTTCAAAACCTCAAGTAGATGTGCCCTTTTCTTGTGCTTGCTCTGTGGTGCTCATGCTTTATCCTCTGCCCCGTACCATGTCTCCATTGCCTTTTCATCACCCCCATACCCATTGCCCTGCGTATGATTTGTGCTAATAAAGCCCTAAATCCCAGAAGTGACACGTAGACTCTGGGCTGCAGCCCGGGCCGGCTGCCCAGCGGGCATTCCTTTGACTAAGGAAAGGAAGCTCAGACGCCTGCCCGTGAGTTTGTGTCTGAGCTGGAAACGTGGCCCCTGCCTGCAGAAACTTTGGCATTAACTTCATGGAAAGGAACTATAGATTGTTTCCGTGGGTGAGGTGAGCCGGCCCCTTTTCTGGCTTCTCCATGGCATGGAGACAGTGAGGTGGCGGGACAGGTATTGACTGGGATTGGCTGTGACTCCCTCCCACTGCCATCTCACTCTCAGCTAGTGGCGTGTCAAGAGCTCAAGCCACCCTGGCTGGCAGAGGGGAGGTGGGCAGCCCCCTGGGCCCTGCTCAGGCCCCTTACACTCTCCCATGCTCTAATTCCTGCTGTCCAATACGATAGCCACGAGCCACATGCACCCATGGAGCACTAGAAATGTGGCTAGTGCAATGGAACATCTAAACTTTTAATTTAACTTCATTTTAATTTCAAAACTGATGCTTAATGCAGTTACTGGAAAAAAATTTTAAGTATGTTTGGAACAACTCAGGTATGTGAATCTACTTTTACAACGTAAATTTTATGAAATCTAAAAACAGATCAAATATTTCCAGTGAAAATTTTACATCCAAATACAAATGTGCTGTTAAGTGTAAAAAAAAAATACCAGATTTTGAAGGCGAGGCATGAAAAAAAGAAGATTGTAAAAATCTCATAATTTAAAAATATTGATTACTTATTGAAATGGTGATATTTGGACATATTGGGTAATAAAGCATATTATTAAATCATTTCTATTTCTTTTTACTTTTTCATGTGGCTACTAGAAAATTTTAAATTATGTATGCGGTTCATATTATATTAGACAGCACTGCTTTAGATTCAGAGTAACATAAAATGTTAGAGGTAGAAGGGGCCTCAAGCATTGTCAGGAGCAATCCCTCATTTTAGAAAGGAGGAACCAACACAAAAGGAGTTTAAATGACTTTCCCAGGAACTGTAACCCCGGCCTCCTTTCTCCTGGCTGAGGTTGTGCAGAAGCTGAGACATTACAAATAAGCCAAGTTGCATAAAGTGATGTAATGGATTGAAAGCACATGGCTATAACATGATAGCAATATCATTGAAGTGCTTCAATGTGAAATGGTGTCTGCTATTATTTTTGTCCTTCTCTGAGGAGCATAATGGGAACTGGAAGTGGCCCTGAGGGTACTCAGAGGAGCATCCTTCTGGGGGCGAGATACCCTTCTGATAGGGAATGTTTTCCTCTTTATCTTTTCCATTCTTAACCCCACCCCCCCACCCCACCCCATACCTCTCCCCTCCAGGCTCTCTCGCCACCCTCCAATCCCGTCACCCAGTTGTTCAGAGCAGTGACTGCCACAGAGTAATACTTTGTAAATGGCAGCTTTCCTCATTTCTGCTTGGAGGGCCCACTGACTGCTTTTGGTGCCTGCCTCATCTGCACAACAACAACCTTGCAATACTCTAGCCCAAAATATGAAATTAGATTCTAACAATCAGACAGAGCCAGATAATGAGACACTGTACAAGGTAACTGGCCTGGACTCCTCAAAGGTGTCAATGGCAGGAAGTACAATAAAGAAAACAACAGGGAAGACTGTTCCAGATTTACTGAGATACCCTGGACTGTTCCAGATCGACAACCAAATGCAACATATGATCCTTGAGTGGTTCCTGGATTTAGAAAAAGGTACAAAGAATATTATTGGGACAATTAGATAAATCTGATTATGGACCATACATTGATACTGTTATTGAATTAATGCTAAACTTCTTGGGTGTGGCAAGATATTGTGGTTATGTAGACTGTCCTTGTTCTTAGGATATATATGCTGAAATGTTTAGGGTGAAAAGTCATGATGTCTACAACTTTCTGTCAAATGGTTCAGGAAAAAATATGTCTGTAAAGAGAGGAAGAAAATGTGACAGAATATTAGCAATTGATGAATCTAGATAAAGGAAATAAAGGTATTTCTTATAATATCCTTGCAACTTTTCTATAGATTTGAAAATTTGAAAATAAAAAATTAGGAGAAAGGAAACCTATGATACTCAAGGCCCCCAGCCCAAAAAATATGATGGCAAGTCCCCCGATTATGTCCTCGGAGAATAGCTGCTCTTTTCTGTCCTAGCACTTATCTCTATTTTTTGTTGTGTATTTGGATGTTTATTTGACTGTTGTCCATCTGTCTAAGCCCCACAGGGGCAGGTACTGGCTTGCATGGCTCAGGTCTGCAGCCAGCTCCTGGCACAGTGTCTGGCACATAGTAGCAACTAACTAGATAATATTGATGAACTAAATGAATGAATGAACATAATTGGTGCCAATCAGGACAGATCAGAAATATTGGGCAGGGGGAAGTCTAGATCTCAGAGAGGGTCTTAAAAGGGAACAATATGAGGCCATCTTGCTTTACTGCCTCCCCCTTTTTTCCTTTATTTCTCCTCCTCTTCTTTTCTCTTCTCTCCCTTTCTCCCCCTCCTTCTCTTTCCTTCCTCCTTTCTACTCCACCACCACTACCTCCTCCTTCTTGTACCTCTCCCTCCTCCTCCTTCCTCCCCCTCTCCCTCTCTCCTCTCTCCCGATACCCACCACCTTCCTCCCCTTCCTGCTATTATTTCATTCCTAGGCTCCCTTCCTCCCTCTCTGGGACTGTTTGGGCCGTCAACAAGATCCTGGGGGCTCAAGGGCCAAGATCAGACCTCCCTGGAAATCCCATGTCCTTGGAAGGGAAGTGACAGGGGAGGACGGCGGGGTGGGGCCAGGGCAGGCGCACAGCCAGGGGACATCTCACAGCCTGCCCTAAGCTTTAATTTTCTGAGAAGGAAATCTCTGCTTCAAAGGGCTTCTAATTCCCCTCTCCCAAAAGACAAAAATTCTCCAGGAAGGAGTTGAGCATTCCCTCCAAGTACAGTCCGAAATTCTCTCACCCGTGGTGGGGCGTCCGGGACGCCAGGCTGCTCCCTCAAAGCCCGAGGATCGCCCTGAATCGGGCGGATTTAACACACCTGAGGCTGTGGACCCAGTCTCTGAGCCCGGCCGCCCGGGCAGCTCACAGCACGCCCACACCCCACTCGCAGCTGTGGCCTTAGACGAGTGGTGGCCCCTCTCCCGAGTCTCCATTTCCCAATTCATGAAATGGGGCGATCGGAGTCCACTGGTGTTTCAAGCTGGGAGCAGTGGTGATGGTGGGGCATGATACCTCTGAAAGGATGTTTTGGTGGGGAGGTGCCTACATACCATCCCCAGCTCACACTGGATTTTCAAAGGGGTCACCACCTCCCCACCCCAGCCCCCCAGCTTTCTAGCACTGCCACGCTCTGAGCCTGGACGTCTCTGTTGTACCAGCCCTTAACTCAGGGCATTTTTCATGGAGAGGACAGAACCGCACAAAGCATCCAACCCAGGGTGGTGCTGAGGCTGAAATTCAGAGCATCCTCACTGGCCAAACCATGAGCCCCGGCGCAGACCTGGGTTTCAAGAGGAAAAGGCCACCTTTCAGAAAGGGCACAAAGGCTCTGTCTGGTCCTGCAGTTTCCTTGGGGGTCACCTTAAACCTTAGTCTGTAGCTTGATGATCCTGGATTTTCAGAGGCAAGATGGTAAAATTCTTCTCAAGCCAGACTGAAGATGATCATCAAATCACTCCAGCAAGCAGGAACCCCTAAATGCATCTCAAATTGTTCGCTCATCTCCAGCGACCATCTTACTTGTCTAGGTGACAGCAGCACCCTCCTTGGGGTTTTCCCATTTCACCTGTTTTCTCCTCCCACAGCAGCCAGGGGATGTTTTTAAACACATACATCAGGCCAAATCATACTGCTCCTGCTTAAAAGCCTCCCATGCACACACCTTCCCCAACCCCACTCCCCATCAAACTGCTTTTCCTCATCACTCAAAGTTCAGCTCAAAAGCCACCTCCGCAGAGAGGCCCCATCTAACCAGCACCTGATACCTTCTTGCCCTCCTCATTCTTTATTTCAACCAATAGTAAATAATTACAGTAATTATTTATTTACCTGCTCCCTGGTTCTTGTCTGTTTCTTCCACTAGACTGCAAACCACATGAGGGCAGAGCCGTTGTTGGTGCAGTTCATGGTTTAACTCTTGTGACCAGCAGGATATGGCAGGTGCTCGATGATAACTTTCCTGATTGAATGAAACAAAAAATAGATAAACGTCTCATGCCCTTTCCCTGCCCCATCAGTTTTGCCCCTGGGCAAACTGAAGCCTAGGTGTGTGAGAGAGAGAGAGAGAGAGATGAACTGTTCAACTTCACTTCACACTCAATGAACCTGTTCATGGCATAGGCAGGATTAAAACCCTGTCTACCGACTCACAGCCTGGAGTTGCCCTGACAGTGGAATTTCAGGCTCACAAGGATGCCTGGTGCTCTCGGGATACACTGAGCCGTGGTGACTTTTGACTATTTCCAATGATCTGATGTCATACTCCAAGTCCCTGACTTCCCTCTGAACCCAAACCTTTTAGAGAAAACAGCAACAGAACAAAGCTACTGAACATCAAGTAACTTCTTGCCAAATGCCATGTTAAAATCATTTCCTACATATTTACTCTAATCGATTTGAAAAGATCCTTAGTCACTAAAACCTTTCAAACTATTTAGCAAAATAATAAACACAGTTTTAAAAATCAATGCTAACAAGTTTAGAATTAAAAAAAATCACAGTTAATCTTGTTTAATGCTAAGCCAAATGGTGTACTACATTTTCTTGTATAACTTTTTTAGTTTCCTGGTGCTAATTACTGCTTTTTTTTCCTTTGCTTACTTTTCTTTGAACCTTTGGCTAACTCTTCCCACATCCTCCAACACATGAAAAACTGCTTCTTAGTGTAATTTTCCCCATTAGTAAACCTGCCAGCTAAACTCTCAATTTCTTATTTTCCTAGAGACTACTAGCTGAAGCCTTCACCTGTGGTCCCTTAGGCCTGCTGCTCCCAGTTCAGTACATTAGGGAAGCTTGGAAGCTAGTGACAGCCACACTTCTGCATCAAACCTTGAGCTTGAGCTCCACACCCCTATTCAGCCATCTTCCCTCATCTGTCTCCTTAAAAGGATGATGCCAGCATTTTCCTATCTATCAATAAGAAAGTGCCAGATGGAGGAAGGAGGTGTGACATACTAATTTGCCTGGGCCCAACCAATGCTTTAATTCAACACTGAGATTGGATAGAAATATCTTAGGCAGAATTTTGTGAGCTCTGGCCTGGTTCTTGCTGAAGTAAATTTTGGGTTGCCCCCTGAATTCACTTGGGCCCTCAAGTTTTATGGTGACTCGAAAGAATAAGTTATTTAGGAGGAAAAAAGCATCTCCCAAGCATTCCCCAAATCTTGTTATTACATTCAGTGCCAGCCTTATAAGTGATCAATACCCTGGTGAGAGAGGTGATCGGAAGAGCCCCCGCCCCTGAATATCAACTCTATTTAGAAAGTGCTGCCTCAATTTCCACCATTATTGCTCTAATCCCTATCTCATAAGGTTCTGTTGTTGAAATGCATGTTTCTCATAGAGGGATAACACTTTGAACTACATCAGGGGTTTTTACTTTAGTGGGAATATGTATTGATTGCTTTCCAGAGAGCAGGTGGGCTGGAGGGGCAGTGAAGAGAGCTCTTCCACAGGGCTGCAGCCCATCATACTCTGCAAAGTTAATGGCAGGTCTAACATGAGTGGGACTGCAGAAGAGGAGTGGGGAGAGCAGGACCAAGGAGGTTGGGAGAACTGCAGACCCTCAGTCCTTCTTTATCTTCACCTGGATTTCTCACTCCAGGATCAGATATGGAATTTTCTGCCTTCCTTTTTTTCAGCCATGACAGCATAAAGCAGATATCAGAAAGGATGGACTCTACTTTTCCCTTCTTGTCTGCCCTGCCTGTAGCATGGCCCTTGGAAGTGACGATTCCCTAATTTGAGCTGATTCACACCCAAAAGAATCAGGAGCAAGTCTTACCTTGTTGACCCAAGGACGCCAGCACCACCCTGTGGCATCTCGAAGACAAAGGCCTTCTGCCCTGACACCTTGGCTGCCACAAAGGTCACTGGGCTGGGCTGACTGGACCAGGGGCTCAGCCCATGTCTGGAATTGTGGAGCTCCGAGTTTGCTGGGGTTCTCTCACTATCTAACCAGCACAAACAGGAGGGCTTGTCTTCCAACTCAAACTCACCTGCTCTGTGAGGAAGATTCATGAAAGGTTCACCCAAGACTGATGCAGTCTGGGCTTTGCAGAGCACCACTCAGTCCCATTCTAGATAGATGCCATTCTCTCCATCTGTTTTTTCCCTCCCTCTCTTCTAGCTTTCTTTCCCTTTCTCTCTCAGTCACTTCCTTGTCTCCCTCTGTTTCTCTGTCCCTCATGTTCTCCACATACACCTTTCCTCTTAACAAATCAAGGAAGCATTAAAACAATAAGACAAACCTGGACCCTACAAGGTCTAAACTGAGAACTTTACTTGGCATTAGTTCTGCATACACCTGTGTTTATTTTCAGTTCATATCAGAGTTTAACATTATGGGGAGGAGGAAGGGTCTAGTCCGTTTTCCTAACAGGGTGTGAACACAACTCCTAGCTCAGTGACCGAAAGCATGAGTTTGCCCTGAAGTGGCAACATGGGTCTTTGCCCTACAGGTTCTGTCCGTGACTACAGCTTTGAACTTGCTCTCAAGACTTATTAAAAGTTTAGTTGCACCTAACAGTAGATCAAATTGAATATAGAACCATGCCGAGAAAAACGAACTAAACCAGGAAACTTTTGGACACAGTACTCTGACTACACACCTAAGTGGAATGTGGTCTAAGGATTACAGAACTGCAAAAAGTCTTCACCTGTACCAAGGCAGTTTGTTGCAGGAGTGATTGTGATGAAGAAGTTATGAAACTCCTGCCATGCAAGCCTACAATGTCTCTAAAAAAAGAGAAAACAAAAACACACACACGCATACACAAATCTTCTTTGGGCTGTTGTAGTAAATAAGTAAATTGATACCTGGGGGAACTAGGATTTTTACTGGGGGAGACAAGAGATATGATAGGAAATGGGAGAAGGAGCAGAAAAACTTTCAACATTTGATTGGAATTGTATCAGTACAATACATATAAATATAAATATATATATTTGGGCAAATATTTCTGTGTACTGAAGGGGGTTAGAGCTCCAGTGGTAATGAGCTCTAAAAGGAATCAGAGTTCCTTGGACAAATGGCTAATTCCTGGGCTGGGAAAAGGAAAGTATAAGATGAGTCTAGAATGTCTTGTTATGCCATGAAGTACTCAAAGTAAAGAAGTGCTCAAAAATTGATGAGAAAGTGTCAAAAAAGACAGAGGAGCTGCCTTGTAAGAGCTCACACTAGTCAAATCTGGGTCAACTAGAATGTCAAAAAGAATAGCGAAAGTAATAAAAAATAAAGCAATGACTTTCGAGATACTCAATAGTAACAATAAAAATCATAATAAAATGTGGGGCAAGATGGCAAAGCTCTTCTTCATAGAATTCCACTGAACAAATGCAAAAGGATTGATAGAAAATTATCATTTTCCAACCACTATTTCAATAACTGATGCAAGTAAAAGTTCATCAATGGATGCTCACCTACTAGGTAAAAGCACACATTGGGGAATAAGATATTCATACATCTCAAATAATACTTTATAGATGCCCATCAACTAAAAAGGAAGAAATTTTTTGTATTTGTACTAAATGATCAAACTTATCATCTGAAATGAGATAAACTTACCACATATGTGTCCTGATGTGAGGCACCGAGAAAGACCCAGTAGTATCTCTGTAATATTCCTGCCAAAACTATTTAACTTGAACCTAATCATGAGGAAACAATCAGACAGACCCAAATTAAGGAAGATTCTACAAAATAACTGGCCTGCATGCTTAAAAAAAAATCACTAACATAAAAGAGGAACAAAGAAGCTGTTTGGCCAACTAAATGCAATGTGTAATCCTAGATTGGATCCTTAATAATAACAAGTTATACAAGGCATTTTTGTGGTAATTGGGGAAATTTGAATATAGACCCTTCCTATGTTGCATAATGGCACTGTACTGAGGTATATTTCCTGAGTGTGACTGTAGTGTTTAGGTAGCACAATGTCCTTGTTCTTTGGGGATAAATGCAGAAGTATTTAGCTAAGCAGAATGGAGAAAGAAGGGAAAAAAAATCTCACAAACATGGTAAAATATTAATAACCAATAATTCTAGATAAAGCATATACAGATGTTCGTTCACTGTACTATTTTTTCAACTTTTCTCTAGACTTCAAAATTTTCAAAACATAAAGTTGGGGAAAGCAAGTTTATGGTGAGAAAAAAATGCACGGAGGCATATGGTCAGCATAGTGCAGTCCTCCCAGGCCCCCTAGGCTCTGTCAGCATCAGGAGCCTCTACAGGTGCTCTTTATGAGAACAGACGGAGGGTCTGAAAAAGGATTGGAAGCCTGCAGATCAGTCCCAACCACCAGCCGCCTCTGGTTGCCTCCTCTCGTCCTCCCGAGACCCTTGGTGCAAGGAAACTCGGCCAGTGAATGAGCACCGCGCCCATCCTGGACACAGATCCAGGTGCCTCTAGTGCAAATTTCTGTAACTCAGACCTCCATCACACAAAGCGCTGCACGCCTACAGAAACACCTCCACTATTCTAAAGCGAGGTCCATGTCAGCGCAGCCTAAACCCAGCTGCTCATCAGAATCACCTGCTGGGATAGTTAAAACACAGATTGCTGGGCCCCACCCCCCAGAGTTTCTGACTCAGTAAATCTGAAGCAGGCCCCAGAATTTATATTTTTAGAGACCTGTCCAGGTACATCTAATTTGGAAATAGGTTATGAAACCTCAGCACAGGAGACCTTTTAGGAACTTTCACACGCCAGGTGCTTCCCCACTTAAAAATAAGAGAACAAAAACAAAGACATGCTTAAAAAACAGGAAACTCTTCCCTGGTCAATCTATTGATGTGATGGTAAATCTCTTAAGTCTAAGATTCAAAGGCTGTAAGGTAAGTAATGCTTACTGCTTCTGCGTGGATTAAACAGTCGGGCAGCAGCTCGGCTCTTGAGGTTGGAAAGGTACTTTCAACTGTCACAGACGGCGGGTGTTTGGAATGTGGTCTGGGCGCCTGCCAGGCAGAACCTTCCTGTGCCCAGCTGGCAGGCTCTCAGCTCGGCCTGGCCCCTGGCCCCTCTGGCTCCTGAACACGTCATTTCTGCCAGGTGGGAAGGAAACCGTCTAGGTCTAGAAATACACCAAAGCACCGAATATATCTGTGAAAGCTAGAAATCTGGCAGCAGAGGCAATTATCAAAAGAAATCAGAGATGGTCTAGTTCCATGCCTGTCCCTCTGCCCCCACCATTTTAGAGATGGGGTTGCTGAGGCCTAGAAAGCTTTTTCACATGGCTGTGAAGTGGCAGAGAGGGTCTCAACCAATGACTCGAGTCCAGATGGCTCCAGGGCACCTCAAGTCTCTCCAGTTTCTCTCTGTTTGGTCTGAATAACCCTCATTTTAAGGCATA
>PVKY010008125.1:0-14332 GCA_004027775.1 Bradypus variegatus
TTCTCCCAGTCAGCACATTGAAAGATGTAAGTTTCTGTGCAGTTTTTCCAGTTTCCTACTCTGCTGGCCAGCTCCACCCCCACCTCCACCCTCTCCATGTTGTCCCCCAGCACACACAGAGCATGAAGGCACTGCTGCCTGGATCCCAGCGGAGAAAGATGGTCAACCAGGACACGCCCACCACAGCACTGCAGGATCCCACTGGACGACCATCCTCCAGCCAACCTAGCTGTGGCCCCCTCCCTGTCCCCCAGCCCCCATTCTCCCTGTCCAGTTCCCTGATCCCTCTGTTCTCCTGAGTAGGTTGGAAATCCCACCTGAAGTCCACCAGCTGCCCCACACCCCATTTCCATTGCACTTTGTTACCTCCCTGCCAGAGTTCTGGGACTCTGCTAGAGTCCAAGGGAAAAAAAAATGAGGTTTCCAGGAACCCACCTTCCCTTCCCTCAGAAACCTGGGAAGGATGCTTAAAATCCCAGAAACGTCCTTATGTACCCAAATTTCTACTGCCCTCCACAAACACAGGTGCTCTCCTTTAGACTTCTGGCCCAAATCTCAAAATGCCCAGGGTGTGCGCTGGGGTCCGGGCTGCCACTCCACCTCCTGGAACCGTGCAGCATGGGTGGGAGCTCCCCAGAAGTCCCCAAACTCCAGTGAGAGCCAGGTTAGCAAGGGTCAAGATGCTGTGCCTCTGAGGATGGGTGGGTGGTATATCAGATGTGGGGGAGAATGGGGGAAGAGGGGTTGGGGGAGCGGGGGAGTGCCAGGTGAGGCAGACGACCTTTTACCTGGCCGCGGAGGCAGAAGCGCAGGGGCAGGAGGCAGGAGAAGAGGTACTTGCCCCATCGGATCACGCAGGAGAAGCACCAGCTCAGCCGAGTCATGTCGGCCCCCAGGGTGGGCCCCTCTGGCGCTGAGTCGGGGGAGAAGGGCTGGCTGCTCGGGGCGCGGAGCTGAGGACAGTGGGGGAACAAGGAGGCGAGCGCCCTGCCCCCCGAGGATCTCCCCGATCCTCAGCCCGGGAGGAGCAGCCCGCGCATCCTGCCCCTCTAGCCCCGACGTGGCTCCATCTCCTCGGAACCCCCAGCGCCAGGCGCGGGCAGCTGCAGGGCGCTTACACCCTCGGGGACTTCCTCCGGCGGCTCCCTCTCTCCTCCCCTCGCCGCGACAGCCCCAGCCTGCTGGTGGGCGGGCGCAAGCACCCGGGCAACTTGGAGGCTCAGAGAAACGGACCAGGGAGGCAGGGCAGGGCGGGGGCGGTGCCAGGCGCCAGGCGTCCACCTGAGGAAGGGGCAGCAGGGGTGGGCTCCTGGGCGGCGGCGGCAGCAGCAGTGTGGTCCAAGCTGCAGTGAGTGCGTGCGTGTGTGCGCGTGCGTGTGTGTGTGCGCGCGTGTGCGTATTTGTGGATTCTCTCCAGATCTCACTCCAATTCCCATATTGCTCCCCAGAGCATAATGTGATTAACTTAAACGGAGGCCACCGGCTTCCCCAACTGAAGCAGAAACATCCATGCGCCTGATGAATGCTCAGGAAAACACTCTGTACATCACTGGGGCCCCTGGTCCCATCCTACTGCCGGAGCCTGGACCCTGGCCACACCCTCCTCTGCCTGCAACTCTCTCCTGCCAGCTCCAGGAGGAACACTGAGTGCCCCAAACACCTCCCCAGGAGGGAAGGGGCCCTGCCTCAAAGGCTGAACCAACCCAGACAAAGGAGAGCTAAAGAGGCAGCCTCTGCTAAGGCTGAACCCTCCTGCCCAGGGCTCAGGGAGCTCAACTCCCCATCTTTCACCTTCTGCCCTGCTCCATGGCCTCCACCACTGCCATTAGCACCAACAGGGAAGTTCAGAGGCCAGGGCCCTTCTCTGCTTCTGCTTCACTCATAAGATGTACTGTGAGGTGAACAGAGCAGCGTCCCTCAGGAATACTGTTTGGGATGCCATACTGTGACCCTGGAACCAGGGGGAGAAAAGAAGGAGGGAAGAGGGAGGTGCTGAGGAGGGAGAGACAGAGACACAGAGATGCAAAGGCTGAGAGAGGAAGGAGACTCCCAGACTATGGGAGAGATAGCCACAAGATTTGCCCCTGATTCTATTACTGCAGAGAAACTGGGAGGGCAGCCAGCCAAGCCCAGAGAGAAAGGGGAGGGAGAGCTGCAGCCCACAGAGCCTGGCAGGGCCCCTTCTGCAGCAACAGGCAGCTGGAGCTCCAGCTGGGTCCCCCTCCTGCAAGACCTTCTGGGCTTCCCATCTCAGGGCCATTTTTCTGGGTGATGCTCTGTCCCTGTCCCCTTCCTCTCTTGCTCCAGCCAGTCTCCTCCCCAGTGTGTAGGCTGAGCACCTGAGAGTTTCTCAGCCGACTCAGTCCTGCCCTCAAGCTTACCCCAGGCCCTGTCCCACCTCCTACTTCATGAGACAAGGCCATTTGGGGGAGACTGGGTGGGAACAAAGGGATGCAGCCAGTGAGGGGGTAGGAAGTGGTCCCTGCTGGTGTGTGGATGGGGAGAGGGGGAAAGACAGCCCCTAACAATCCCCCAAGCAAGGGGAGCCTGCATCACCCCCTCCCACACAGCCTCTGGATGAAAGCTGGAGACGAGCATAAGGCAAGCCAGTGGAGCCCCAGCCCCTCATTAATGTTAGCCCATCCCTAGCAGGCCCCACCCTTGTTGACGTCCTGCATCACCAGGCCTGAATTCAGTTCCAAGCCTGCAGAGGGGCCCTCCCTCCATTTTTTCAGTCCTCCCAGTCTCCCCAGCCTGGTACCAGACAAAATAGAAAAGCATGAGGCAAGAGGAAATGGGGTTTAATCCAATGCAAATGGAATGAAGTTTGGCTGAAAAGAGTTACTTGTTGAATTTTTAAAATAGGAGGGAGTTCCTCAGATCGGATTGGCTAATACATAGACCTGCTTAGACTAAGAGAGGAGTGTGAAAGGACTTTTTCTTAAGAAGATTCTTCAAGTCTTCTCAATGCTCTGGGCCTGAAAGACACTCAACAAACACAGAAGAGAGGGAGGGAAAGAGAAAGGGACGGAGGGAGAGAGGGAAGGAGAACAGGGAGAAAGAGAAGGAAGTGCTGACTGTACCCCACCCTTCCCCACATGTAGGTCCTCTGAGTCCCTGAAGCAGGCTCAAAAGGGCAGAGCATCCTTTATCTCCATCCACTGCCCAGCAAGAGGTGTCCTTTAGAGACTGACCCTCCAGAGATAAAGGGAAGAGCTGGGGGCTGGCAGGGATGTGAGGTCAGGCATGTCACTCACTGCCTGGGGTTTCTGCCCAGCTTTCCCCTCCCAGGTCCTGGCCCCACCATGCCCCACAAAGCTTCATGCCAGGGGTCTTCTCTCCTGAAGGTCACGGTGGTTCTACTGCCACATGCATGGCCCTGCCAGGACACAGAAATGAGTGACCCGCAGTCCCGCCCTCAGCGACCTTTGAGCCTCATTGAGTCACAAGTCCTCTCCTCCATTTTTATCACCAGGGGAAGTCAGAATCCTGGGGGAAACTGCTGCAGGATCCCCAGAAGCCCCCTGAGCTGTCACCATCTGATGGAGGAGAAAGGCTGGGAAGTCCCCAGGAAGCAGCCTCTGTGCATTTCTCTCTGGATAGCAAAGTGAGACCCAGAGCCTCCGATCAGGGGCTCAAATGATTGTCCACTAACAGGAGCTGCCTTTGTCCCCACTTCAAACATTTGCCTAGAAGGCTCCATTCTAGAACCTTCTGGAAACTCCTAGTGTTCCAGTTTGCTAATGCTGCCAGGATGCAAAACACCAGAGATGGATTGGCTTTTATAAACGGTGTTTATTTGGTTACAAAGTTACATCTTAAGGCCATAAAGTGTTCAAGGTAAGTCATGAACAATCGGGTACCTTCACTGGAGAATGGCCAGTGGTGTCTGGAAAACCTCTGTTAGCTTGGAAGGCACGTGGCTGGCGTCTGCTCCAGAGTTCCGGTTTCAAAATGGCTTTCTCCCAGGACATTCCTCTCTAGGCTGCAGTTCCTCAAAAATGTCACTCTTAGTTGCTCGGGGGTGTTTGTCCTCTCTTAGCTTCTCCGGAGCAAGAGTTTGCTTTCAATGGCCGTCTTCAAATTGTCTCTCATTTGCAGCTACTCTCTCAGCTTCTGTGCATTCTTCAAAGTGTCCATCTTGGCTGTAGCAAGTCTGTTCCTTCTGTCTGTGCTTATATACTGCTCCAGTAATCAAGGCCCACGCTAAACGGGTGGGGCCACACCTCCATGGAAATTATCTCATCAGAGTTATCACCTACAGTTGGGTGGGTCACATCTCCATGGAAACACTCAAAGGATTCCAATCTAATCAGCACTAAAACATGTGCCCCACAAGATTGCATCAAAGAATATGGCTTTTTCTGGGGGACATAATATATCCAAACCAGCACACCTAGGTTCCCCTCAGCTTCCTCCTTCACTAAAACTCATGGGGCAGGGGCAAGGGGTTTACGATCCTAAAAGGTCTCATCTCAGTCTCAGTTCCCTTTTGCCCTCAAAACACCAGAAACCATCTCTCACAATACTGCACTGTCTTAAAATTGGGTAGAGCACAATACTAGTGGTCAACAAGAGGGAGGGGTGAGGGGTATGGGATGTTTGGGGTCTTCTTTTTCCTTTTTATTTCTTTTTCCAGAGTAATGCAAATGTTCTAAATATGATCATGGTGATGAATACACAAATATGTGATGAAACTGTGAACCATTTGGATAGATTGTACGGTGTGTGAATATATCTCAATAAAATATGTTTA
This sequence comes from Bradypus variegatus, assembly GCA_004027775.1. NCBI lineage: Eukaryota > Metazoa > Chordata > Mammalia > Pilosa > Bradypodidae > Bradypus > Bradypus variegatus. The sequence goes on from PVKY010008125.1 coordinate 4,757, forward strand.
AAAAAAAAAACACCAGAAACCACATCCTGGTAGGTGCTCAGTAACTCTTCCCTCCAGCCCTGGAGCAGTCAGAACAGAGATGGCTCCATGTAAAGTGCCAGACACAGATGCTCAGACACAAGGGACTGTATAAAAGCCTCTCTGTGGACTGAGTGAGGGACTGGGGTGGACCCAAGCTCATGTCAGATCCCAACCTCTCTGCAGAGCTCCCTTGTGGGTGCCCAGAGTGGGTTGCCAGCTCCACGCTTCTCCCTCCCCAGTGGCACTTTTGAGGGGCTGGTCACTATCCTGAGAGGGTGGACCAGTCCTCTGGGGACTCCCTGTCCCCCTGCCCATGCAACGTCGCCCTGGCCCACAGACCCTGGGCCTGTCACCCAGCCCTGCCACCTCTGCACAGCCCCTCCGCGTCCTCCATCTCCCTCCTCTCCTCAGGACTGGGACGTGGCAGGGCTTGAAAGAAGAGGAATTCCTTCTCCACACCCCACAGTCCTCCTGCAATTCGGAACCCAGTTTCTGAGAGAAGCCAGGGAGGAGATTCCAGAGTCCAGAGCCAGATGGTTTGGAGGCCACTGTTCTGGGTCCTTCCTCCTGTTTTCCCTGGCCAAGGGCCACGAGGGCCCCCTTTTCCCTGAGATGCAGGAGAAGAGCAGGAAGCTTCCCAGAAGCAGCCAGCACAGGTGTTGGGGAAACAAGAGAGCAGGTCGTGGCCCACAGGCCCCCTGGGGACAGGCCACGGGAAGAGGCCTGTCCAGCTCTCGGTAAGCACAGAGCCTCCTCTGTCCTGGGCCCCCAGAGCCACAGTCTCTCAGCTGGTTTTGTCTGCAGGGGAACAAAGGAGGATCCTGTTAGGGGAGAATCGCTTGGGCATCTGATTAGAGGCTCCAGGTCTCGCTTTCACACCCAGAGAGAGGCGCACAGAGGCTGATCCCCAGGGACCTCCCACCCTTTCTCCTCCGTCAGATGGGGACAGCTCCTGCACTTTCTCACAACCAGAGAGGTAGGGTTTCACTTCTCCCAGCCACAGCGATTCCTCCTATGGACCCCAGGGGGCTCTCACTTGGGTCTTACCTCCCAAGCTGGGTTTCCCAAGGCCTCAGCACCTCACCAGGGTTGGACACCACTGGCTGCACTAGTGGTTGAACTGCCCAGCCACAGACAAGGTCCGGAACTCACACTCAGCTCCCAAGCCCTCTCCCCAGGCAGCAGAATGGGGATCCTGGAGACTCGGGATGGGGGGGTCCATCTCATGTGAGCTCAAATGGCCTCCTCCAACTACCCATCAAAGCCCTCCCATGCCCTCCAGCCCCAGTCTCCTGCTGTGTCCCCAGGATGTTTATTTCTTCCTAGCCCTTAACATGATTCCTGTTGATTTATTCACTCCCTTGTTCAATGTCTCAGCCCCCACCCCACCCAAAGGTCAGCTCCCAGAGGACCTCAGCAGTCGCCCACGATTGCACCCCAACACCTAACACAGTGCCCAGCATGTGGATAGTAAATGCAGTTTACTTGCTACATTGGTTGTTTGACTGCATGAATAAGAGAAAGAAGGAAGGCAGGAAGGCCGTCTCCATTTCCACATCCACTGGGTCCCTCCTCCAGCCCTCGATGGTGGGCCAGTGTGATTGTCAATTCTGGTGTTCTGTTGCTGCCGCAGCCAGGAGTGTGAGGTCTTCAAGCATCTCCACTCCCCCCGCCCCCTTGGTGAGAGACCCCATCTCACTGCTCTTCTGAAACAAGCTCCCCAACATCCAGTGCTGATTCAGGCTAAAGTTGAAAGAAACTCACCCCTTCACCTGACACCCCTCAATATATACACAGTTTATACATGAAGACACTGAGGCCCAGAGAAGTCAAGTGACTCGCCTAGGGTCACACAGCCAGAAAGTGGCAGTGCCAGGACTGGAACGAGGCCCCCACTCCTGGGTCAGTGTTTTTCCATAATACAACACTGCAGACCAGAGGGCTGGGAGATAGGGGATAGAAAAGAGGGGCAGGGGGAGTGGAGAGGAGAATGCTTCTCCTCTTAAAGATATCACCAGGAAGTGAGTTCACAAGCTCTCTTTCCCCCCTTCACCACCACTAGCCCAGGTCTCTGACCCCAGACAGGCAGGAAGTTCCTCCTGGTACCTAACTGCCATCCTTCCTTTCAAATTCCAGACCATTTTCTCCTAGTCTATCTTGCCTGTGGAAGGAGAACAGCTTGGTCACTCTCTCCTGCACAATAGATGCCTTCAGACGTTGGCGGCACATTATTCAAGCCCCCCTCCCAACTCCACCCCACCCCCACTCCTCTCTGTTCCCCAGGCTGAGAATCCCGGGTCCCCTGGGCCCTTTTCCAAATTTCCATCACCATCCAGCAGTTGACACGACGAACGGTGGGTGGGGGTGGGGAAGGGGCAGGCCTGGAGTGGTAGTGGGTATCTCCCCACTGGGCAGCCCGGGCTCTCTCCCTGGGCAGCTGGGCCCCACTCAGGAGAAGCATCTGGGGTGGGGGAGTAAGACAGGGGCCCCGAGGTATTCCCGGTCAACCCTCTGCCCCCAAGGCGAGGCGTTTGTTGCAGGGCCCAGCATGGAGACTGCAGACCTAGGTGCTGGGCTGCTGGGTCTGAGCCCAGGCTCCTGTAATGAGATTAGAGCAGAACTGTCTAATTGATTCTGATGGAACTGGGAGAGGGAGCGAGCTGAATGGAGAGTGCAGGAGGAGAGGGAAGACAGAGGAGGGGGGACAGGGGGAGAACAGGGAAGGGCCCCAGGCTGGAAAGCCCAATTGCATCAGAACCAGCTAATACAATTACCATCCACCCCACCCCCAGACTCTCCCCTGATCTGCCCCTGAACTGGGCAGAGTGGGTGGCTGGGTATGGGAGGCTCAGCGGGAGAGGAGTTGAGTTGAAGCCTCCTGTCCTGGGGACGGAGATGACACAGAAATGAGCAGAGACAGTGTCTGGCAGACAGGAAAGTGGAGGAAGATGCAGACCCATAATCAAGTTCTCCGCCAACTTAAGACCCCCATCCACTCCCCCTGTTCTCCGCCCACAAACCTCCTCCCATGCCACCCACTGCCACCAACCCACCCCCACGCCCCTCCAGCTGGCTCATTGCATCAGGTCCCTCTCCTGGGCCCACCCCAGACTACTGTTTCTGTCGTGTGCGGAGCAGGTGGGAGAAGTGGGACCCCGGGACACTCCGGCTCCCCACACACCCCAAAGCCCTCAGACCATGCCCTGCAGACAGGCCAGGGAACTGTGAGGAAAGAGCTAGAGAAATCAGGCCATGAGGACAGAGTTTGCCCAGCCCTAATGGCAGGCACCCCAAAACCAAGATGAGGACAGAAATGAGGAGGGAAACGGAGCCTCCAAGAGAAACCAAAGATGGGAAGGATGAGGGGTTAAGATGATGTGAGTGAAAGCTGGTGCCAGTGGAGAAAAGGAGGCAGAAGCAAACAAAAGGGAAGGAGGCAAGAGAGAGGAAAAGAAGACAGGGGAAGGTGGTGGAGAGTTTCTCCCCATCTCCTAGAGAGTGGTGCCCAGCTGAGAAGGGCCAGTGACCAGCTGAGAGGAGGAGAGGAATGGAATAATGAGAAGTGAATGCGCAGGGATGGCTGGCAAGCCAGGGAAACTGAGGCACAAGACAAGGTAGACATGGCCTGATCTACAGGCTCCAGAGGCTAGCAAGGAAGGAGTCCCCAGGGACCCAGAGAGACCCAGAGGGGACCATGCACTGAGACCCTCTGGTCAGGAGCTATACACCACAGGTCAAGGAAATCGGGGCACTGGATTCCTGCTCTAGAGCAGGCCGCAGCTGGCCCAGGGTTCAGGCCAAGTACCAACTCCCGGGGAGCTCAGGAACCCCCAGACCTGAGACCTTCACCACTCCACGAGGCCCCTCAGTGCACCCCAGGTGGACCCTGCATCAGACCTGGGTCAAATTCCCACATTCCCTCAGGCCTGCAGACTTCCGTTCTCTCCCCTGACCTGAAGGAGACCACTTGGCTCTCTTCTCCCCACCCCAAAGGGCCTCTGGCACCTTCTATTCTTCCTCTAGCTGGCGACTTCTGAGCAAGACAGGGCACACCCCACCTCAGGTCACTGGCATAGCCTCCAGGGGCAGCCCAGCAGAGTCAGGGGGGCCATGTGGGGCCAGGAGTCGGACCCAAGGACAGGCGGGAACCCCCTGCACTAAGCTTGGGGCACAGTGCCCCAGGGAGCCCATTTTCTCACCTGGGGACAGGTACTGCTGCGTTTGCCTGTGCTAGCTTCCACTGTGGTTGGGAGGACACCAGGAGAAAACGCAGAAGTGGCCTCTCCACTGCCCTCCATCCCCATCTTTCAAAGAGAAGGACCCAGATGAACAGTTAAGCAAAGAGTCTCGGAAAGAGACTAGATCAAATCCTGGCCCTGACTCTTACCAGCTGTGAGAACTTGGTAAGATTATTTCCCTATTCTGAGCTTCTGTTTCCTCTTCTGTAATATGGAGACAAGAATCCTGACCTCATGGGTAGTTGTGAGGATTAAATTAAATGTGCACATGCCTGGCATGGGACCTGACTCGTGGCAGATACTGGATAAATGTTCCCTGAGGAAGAATCAGAAGTGTCCTCAGAAGCTACCAGCAAAGAGCTCAGAACCTGGAGCCGGGAGGGGCACCTTGGGGTGGCTGTAAAAGCAAGTTCACTGGCAACCCTTCCCAGGTCTGCCAGCTGCACAGACAGATGCTCCCCACCAGAACCCTCGGCAAGAGCAACCTGTCTGGAACATGCTGTTCACACCACCAGCCAGAAAGCCAGGAAGAGGAGCCAGGAGTCCAAAACAGCACTGTTACAAGATGCTGGAAGCAGGCCAGAGAGGTAGGAGGGGGGTGTATGAACCCAGAAGAGGCTGGAACCCAAGAAAGGAGAGGACTTGGGGGACAGCTTGGGGGAAGCATAAGGATGATTTCCTGAGCCCCCACCCCAGCCAAAGACAAACAGGAAGAAAAGGGCCAGGGCTGAAGCAGGAAATACTCAAGTTAGACAACAGGCAGAACTTCTGATGAGGTACCATGCTGCCAGAATGGGAGACCCCTGTCTCCGCCTTACTATTCCCTGCTCTCCTCTTCTGAAACCCAAATGGGATCTGAGTCTTCAACTTCCTGTGGCACAGCATAATTCCTCAGGTTTAGAAGTCCCTGCTCACCTTGGCAGGAAAACATTACCCAAACTGCTCCTCCAGTTCCCAGATCTCCAGCCTCACTCAGCCCAGCATCCTCTGCATGGATTTCCTCACAGAAACCAAAGCGCACCCCTACCTTCCATAGCCATCCTAGATCCCCTGGGGGACGAAGCAACGTCCTATTCAGACATTTGCACCAGAGGCCCCTTCCCAAACCAGGCCTCGCCTGGGCCACTCAGTCTTCGTTCCGTCCGGATTTCCCTCTTCCTTGAGTTCTGTCTCTGGGAGACCAAGTGGAGGGTGCACAGGCTGAAGTAAGAAGCCCCCTCCTAGTGGGCCGATGGACCCGTTATTGCCCCTCAAAGTTTGTAAGGAGGGGCTTGGGCTTGGTTAGAAAGGGGATGCATTTCATTTACAGGGGTAAAGGAAGGAGGCAAAAATGGTCCCGGAAACAGAGGACTAGTTTACAGACTGAAGCATGTACAAAATACATCCCCCTGGGGACAAAGTGAGTCCCAAGAGGGAAAGGGCCAAGGCTGGGGACCCTAGAGACAAGGAACAGGGGACCGGGATAGGGAAGAATGGAAGGAAGTAGGGCTGACTACCCTCAGGAAGAGAAAATAGGTGCTAAGGGAACTCTCTGGCCATCTTGGACCCCAAATAACTATGCCAACATGCAAATCTAATGCAAAAGAGAATGCAAATAAGGTTGCTTGCCAGGAAATTCTTTGTCCATGTGCTAGACTGTAATGAGAAGGCAGTGGGGGTTGCCCTGGAGGTAGGGGCTGCCTCCAGGGGTCCCCTACCCCTAGCCCCTCATCTCCCTAGGGGAGAGGCACTTGTGTCCCTCCAGCCTTGAGCACCAGGAGGGTAACCTCATGGGGCCTCTCCCCACCCTTAAGTCTCTTTCCAGACCCCCAAATTCCCTCTTTCTCTGCTCTCCCCACCATAAACTTCCTCTTCTGCAGGGGGCTTTCCCCTTAGCCACACAGAAGGGGAGCCCTGCCCCCCATGGATAGAAGCTTTCTGTTGATGGAAAGAGGAAGGTAGGTGACAAAGGGGTAATCAGTCAATCACAGATTATGGGAGCAGGTCAGGTAGCAGACTCCACTGGGGTCTACCCAGGCAGCCCCCTGCATCCAAGCAGACTGCCTCCATCCCAGGCCAACCAGGGTCCCTTCTAGCCTCTATGGTCTGCCAGCAGGGAGATCCTGCAGCCTCCCCAGATTATCCTGTTCTCTAGCTTCATAACCAGGACTGACCAGGAAGCATTTCCTGATGTCTGACCTGCAATCCTGCTGTTGCTCTCAAGCTGGCTTTATACCTCCCTGTCCCGCCACTGTCCTGCCATACCGGAGACAACTGGTGGAGTAGGAGGGTAGTAGCAGGAGACCCGGGTCTGGGTCCCGGGAAGTGGATGCTGGAGGCCCAAGCCTCCAGCTGGCAACCTATCCCAGCACCCCTGCCCATGCTGCACTTTTGCAAGCCCACAGATGAGCTGGATACTTCCAGGTGAAGTCCACAGATTGAATGTACTCCTTTAATTTTGCTAACTCCAAACCCCCACTAAAACAATAGTAAAGGGATTTTTTATTAAGGCATAAATCCTATGGATTTTTTTTTTAAACCAGGAGAGGAGATCACAGCTAGAATAGATGTTCCATGGGTATGTCCAGCACAACCATTCCAATTATAAGGTACAAATCTGTTCTCATGGGTAAATTGAGGCAAGTACCCACCATCTCAATTCAGCAATTAAAGGGCTAATTCTTGGTCCATCAGGGCCTGCAGGACATGCTCCAGCTCCCAGCCCAGGCCCTTCCAATCACTTGTTAGATATTTTATCACCCCTGATAGCAGTGTCAAAATTCTGGGAGCTGGAGAGCTGACGGTAAGTGGGAACATAAGCCCAAGAAAGCTGGACTCTATGCTGGTGGTGGGAAAAGCCAAGATATGACTGGATTCATAGCACAGAAACCCCCCCTTCCCCAAAAGCCTCAGGGTTGGTGGCATCAGATTCTTAGGGAATGGGAGTGAGAATGAAACTAAAAACAGGGGCATTGGTAGAACATTGAAGAGGTAGCTTTATTTTCAGATTTCCTGGAGGGAGTAAAATAGCAGGGTCTGGCCTGAGGGACACAGGTCCAGTTTAGGGTATGCATACTGACAGGAAAAGAGGGTTACATGAGGGTTTACTTCCTGTGTGTGAGGGGCAGCCAGACCTGTACCCACCCCCAAGGAGAAAAATGAAGACTACTCTGGGCGATCTGACAAGCCCAAGAGGAAAGACCCAAAGATGCTGACAGGAGTTTCCCCAATGAAGCAGCCCAGCCAGACTCTCTAGAACCCTCAGTTGACCCATTCACAGTAAACATTCTGCCCTTTAGTGGCCCTCTTTAAATATGAGAGGAAAGCCTGGACTCCCCAGGCATCTGAGGAAAGCTTTAGAGATAAACAGTAGAGACCAAAAGCCTGGAGAGAAGCAGATGCAGTGCAGGGAGAGGAAGACTTCAAAATAAAGAGTTATTAATATCCTCAGAGGGATCAGAGAAGACACTGCATCCATGAAACAATAACAGGAAGCTACTAAATAAAAAGAGTATTCAGAGAACGAAAAAAAAAAACAACAAAAGCTCTTGGAAATTCTAAAACTCTGAATCCCTAGCAGAACCCAGCGTGAGCCTGGCACTAGACACCCAGCTCATACTGGCCACTTTGCTCACCCCTCACCCCCCTGCACAAGGCTAGGCACTCCTCTCTTGCAGGCTCTGCAGACCCCTCAAAGTCCCAGAGTTACTGATGGAGAGGTTTGGAGCAATCTGGGGACCAGAGAGGAAATGGAGACCCAGACATGGGGAGGGCATCCAATGAACTAGGAAGAGAAGGAGAGGCTAGGGGCTAGAGCTAAAAAGGGATGGAGATGGCTAGTCTGGTGGCTTATGAGAGGTCCCTTCTGAAACCCTGTCAACCACCGACCCAGCAAAGATTTGCCTAACAGTAGCTACAAGGAGCAGAAAGCTCCTATCTTATAGGTAGGAAAACTGATGCTCACAGAGGCTGAGCCACTGCCCAGAGTCTAAAGCGAGAAAAGTACAGACAGGTTAGCATGAAACCCCAATACATCCCAAAATAATGTGGCAGAGATTAAAAATGTATTTGCAAAGACCCTTTGAGGGACTGGGGAAAAATATGGAAATATTAAACTTCTCCACCTGGGGAATTACTGATATCCTCACAAGCATGGGGAACTAGCAATTTAGAAGGCCGAGCCCTCGATCTTCAGGCTTGCCCTTTTGAAGCTTGTTACTGCAATGGAGAGGCTAAGCCTACTTATAATTATGCCTAAGAGTCACCCCCAGAGAACCACATTGTTGCTCAGATGCGGCCTCTCTCTAAGCCCACTCAGCAGGTAAATTCACTGCCCTCCCCACTAAGTGAGACATGACTCTGAGGAGTGTAAATCTCCTGGCAATGTGGGACATAACTCCTGGGGATGAGCCTGAACCTGGCATCATGGGATTGAGGAATTCTTCTTTACCAAAAGGGGGAAGAGAAATGAAACAAAGTTTAAGTGGCTGAGAGATTTCAAATGGAGTCGAGAGGTCATTCTGGAAGTTACATTCTTACATGTTATATAGATATCCCTTTTTAGTTTTTAGTGTATTGGAATAGCTAGAAGGAAATACCTGAAACTGTTGAACTGCAACCCAGTAGCCTTGATTTTTTTAAGACGATTGTACAACTATGTAGCTTTCATGGTGTGACTGTGTGATTATGAAAACCTTGTGGCTCGCACTCCCTTTATCCAGTGTATGGACAGATGGGTAGAAAAATGGGAACAAAAATTAAATGAATAATAGGAGAGATGGGGAAGATGGGATGTTTTGGGTGTTCTTCTCTACTTGTATTTTTATTCTTATTTTAATATTTTTGGATTAATGAAAATGTCCAAAAATTGATTTTGGTGATGAATGCACCACTATATGATGGTGCTATAAACAACTGATTGTAAACTGTGGATGACTGTAGGGTATGTGAATATATCTCAATTAAACTGAATTGAAAAACAGAAAAGTACAGAGCCCCAGCAACCTGCATCTCTTAACCCAAAAGCAACAAAACCATCTCAGACCCAGAGTGCCTGTACCTACAGTCTGACAGCTGGATTTGGGTTCAGTCCTGGCCCTCAACACTTACCAGTTAGGACTCCTGGGTTGCTCCAGGCACTCGGCCTGCTTCTGTGTGCCCACCTGGCACCCACCAGCACCAGAAAGTCCCCCCCAGGAACCACGGGGGCTTATGCCTTCCAACCAGACTTCTGACTGCAGCAGGTGATGGGGAGGCCCCAGGGGCCCAGCAGAACATGTCCCCAGAGGAGACCATGAGGGACCGTGCAGGCTGAACCCTACCTCTGCCCCAGACTGCC
>PVKY010008126.1:0-14329 GCA_004027775.1 Bradypus variegatus
ACAAATACTAAGATGGAAGCATCTAAATCTAGCACTCAGAACCAACTTCTCTCACTTTATACACAGTTTTAATAAGGTCAGTTATTTCAGTTCCAAGCTATAGCTGATCAATCAGATAGCAGAAAAGCAGAAAAACAGGAAGCAACAGCCCATACATGCAAAATTCAAAAGAAAGTGCCATTTAGGAAAAGTCCTCAATCCCCAACATATCTCAAGGGCCCCTAAGGATCTTACTCAGTACGAACAGTGTTAATATTTGATTTTGATGAAATGATTCCTCTAGTCGAGCAGATAAATCTCACTTATACTTAGGATCTTGTTTTAAAGCAGGAAAGCATATATCACATCGAATTTAAGATCGATTTCAAAACAGTAAAGATTAACAAAAAATATGCCAGCAAGGATAAACATCAAAATATGTGTTAAGTAATAATTTACTGAATGCCTATTGTGTGTCCAGGTCATTATATAAATTATATCTGACACTCACACCCACCTGTAAAGTAGATCTTATTCCCTTTTGCAGACAGGAAAACTGAAGTTCAGAAAGGTTAATTTGCCTATGATTACAATTAGGAAGTATCTGAGAATTGGAAATGACCTGCTTGACTTCGAGGACCACAGTATTTCCACAGTATGGTCTATTACCTTCCAAATATGTTTGGCATAAGAATCCCATAAGCACTTATTGAAAATAAAATTCCTAGACCCTTCCTCTAAAGATTCTGGTTGGGGAGGTCTGGGTTAAAAACCTAAAATCTATACTTTTAACAAGTGCCCTTAGTGATTATGACTAATTTAGAATTTAGGAAATCTTGCCCCTGGAATTGAGCTAGACTGCTTAAACATGGAAACAATGGTATAAGATCTGATTTTACACATGGATTCTGAAACAAATTATGAAACATCACAAAAAAATATCTTATACAGAAGATACTAGTAAGGATACTTTACAGCATCTGTTGCTACATGTTATATTTAAAGCTTAATTTTATTGAGAATGAAATCCTAAATAGCTTTTAAGTAAATCAGAAAACTAAGCCAGGTAAAGACTTAAAAGATTCCCTTCTGAGTATACAGTTGGTCTAATGTCCTGGGCCTTTTAAACTTCTAGGAAAATAAACATAAGTTGGAATTCAAAAACAGCTCTCAAATTAAAATTAATATTCTTTAGAGTAGTACTATTAGAGCAATATTATTATTTAAACTAATAATAGTATTTGATCAATTATTTACCATCCTAAATAATTCAATATTATTGACTTATCACCATTTAGTCTCTGTATGTCACTAAGCTAGTCACACAAAATTTTAAGGACTAATCAGTTTTACATCTCTCGGTAGGCAGAAATCCAACACTGAACTGTCTGGATTGAAATATCATGTGAATTTTCAAATTCAAATATAGTAAAACTGAAACTTCACTACCATATTCCTCATTTCTTCAAGAACGTTTACCCATTAAGAAGCTTTAGTAGTTGATCCAACTAAAATGCTTAACATTTTCTTCATATTACCAAAGACATGTGCAATGTCATATATCAAATTCATTTCCTTTCAATTTATAAGGAATAAGAAAAATCTCTGGGAAAAAAACATGTCTAACCTAATTCGATAATTTCTTCACAAGTTACAAATTTTGATTAAAAATTTTTAATGGTTTAAAAACTATCTTTTTGAGTGTGAATTTTAAGAATTCTATTTTAAAATACTGTTTCCCTTTGTTAGGTGCAGCAGGAAGAAAACAGTGATTCCTCCGACAATTCTGGCAATATCCAAAGATGTATGCAATTACCTCATTCATTTAAAGAATACTTCAGAACCTGTAATATTCCAGGCACCATATTAAATAGTAGAGAAATAAAGTCATAGTGGCTGCCCTCAAGGATATTTACAGTCTTATGGAAAAATATCAACAAGGTCTTCAAGAATCTCAAAACAAAAAATTCAGTCTTTAAAATGGATATGCCTTACATATTATGCTGGATTGGAGAAAGGAGACGGGAGCCATAAAGTTTAAAAAATACACACACATACAATTGTTTAATTGAAGTGATTCTGTTGTTATTTGGGCAAATCATGTCCCAGTCTCTTATTAATTACTACCAGAGCATCTGATAGTAGTCTTGAGATACTGATGCATATCAAGACAAATTCTCATTAACTCTATCATATGGAAGGTCAAAACATACTAAGGTGTCCTTGTACAAAGATTATACTGTACTCCAAAGCAGTTTCCAAACTCTTTCATTTCATGTCACATTTCCAAATCTTTTAATTTTCCACAGCATATTTGAGATGAAGACAAGCAAAGAGAGTGATGTCTCACAGCACCATAAAAACTGGTGCTGCAGACTGAGGAACTACTTGTAGAGATGGTTAGACTATATACCTCAGAAAAGAATACACCAAAGACACAATAATTTAGTGCAATTGAAAGAGAAGAACATTAGAAACAAAATTCAGCGAAATAACTTGGTTCCATGACAGTGCTTAAATTAGAAGTCAAAGATTGTGCATGCCCTAGGAAAGCCCCAAGTTCAATTCTGATATAAGAAAAGCATGAAATGAGAAAGGAGCAAATAATATCAGTTATAGTGATTTACAGTATTAACTAGGAAGTTTTGGCCCCAAACTACTTTCACATTCTAATTTTTTTAATTAACACATTCCTTAAGAGTTATCATCACTGTGAAATATGAAAGTTTTCAACAAATGCTCAATGAAAGTTTTCAATAAATGCTCAATATATTTTGCACAATTTTATTCTCAGGGGTAAAGAACTCTATAATTTTAAAATACTACCCAGTCTGGTCAACACTACCTATTAAAAGTAGTCACCTTTTTCCTCACCTTCATTACATAAGAAGTCACTTTGAAAACTCATCTAGTCAGTCTCTCGAAAAACAAGAAATCTACTTTTAATCAAATTGTGAACTCAAGCTTTTTAAGTTACAGATACATAATTATGCAATAATAGGAATATAATGTACCATTTCCCTCCCTTCCTTTCAATACCACTTTTCTTCAAAATGTTTCTGTATAAGATTTCTCTGAGCTACCATGTGCTTCCTTACTGCTACAACAAATCTAACAATGAAGGAAAATTATTATATTCATCCAGAAGATTATAAAAAAATAATATTGACTATGATGGAAGTGCAAAGTATAAGTCTAGTTGGGGTCAACAAGAAAATATTTGTATCAAAAAAAAAAAAAAAAACACACACACATTAAAATAGACTTTGCTTAGCCAAATTATACATTCTACTTTCTCATATCCCCAAAATCTGATTATGCCCCAAACTAACCTAGACCTGTGTAGCAGAAAGGTAACTCACTGTCTTACATCCCCACAATGATACATCAATCATATCATCTGAGAATATGGTGGTTTCTAAAATAAGAGTAATACTGTAAAAGTAGGGGGAAAAAAGAGTAGAACTATTCAATTGCAAAGACCTACTCAAAAGTGAAATCGGTGAAAAACACATATGAATGGACCTATAACCTTCCACAATGATCTGAATCACAGATCATTCAGTTTATACTCTAGTTTACTTTTATTCAATTTAGTGAGGAAAGACTGCCCTGAACAGTTAATATTTAAAAGAGGGGATTGGGGGAAGGTCAGGGGCAGTGAGAAGCTTAAGGTCTTACTACAACTGTTTTAAAAGTTTATATTTAAAGGCAAGAAAAACTGAAAGTACTCAACAGTTATACTAACACATTAAACACAAATTTCAAAACCTTTATGGGTCCCAACTGAGCTACCTACTAGCATAGTACACCTATGAATTATGCATGACAAAGTCATATAAAAAAAGTTTTGTATTACTATTACCATACCCATCTATATCACCACAAAGACAGGCTTAAGTCTTGCAGAAAGATCCTTATTAATTCTTATCGAAACATCATTCAGTAAATTTAAGTTCATACAAGGTGTTCACAAATGGAAAAACAGGACTAAAGTGAATCAATGACAGGTTTGAAAATGGTAGTTCTGATTTTTTTAGTACTTACCTATATTTCTCAAAGTGGAAAACTTTATCTGGAGAGGAAAATAATCAATAAAGGCTAACATTTATTGAGCACAGAACACACACTATGACGTATTCTTTGCATGCACTGTCTCATTTAATCCTTAATGATCTTAAAAAGAGACTATGATTATCCCCATCTTAACTCAAAAGGCACAAAGTAATTTATCCTAGAAGTGGCAGAGACTAGATATGAACCCAGAGCCTAGAATCAAGGCAATGGGGAGAAGAGGGAAGTGACTGAGGAAGATCACAGAAATATGAACTTTCAATGTAGAAAAGCATACTATTTAATAGTGGTATATGTTTCCTCCTTATGCTCTAGAATAGTGGTTTTCACACTGGAATCACCTGTGGGACTTTTTAAACAATATGGATGCTTGGGCCCCTCTCTCAGGTATTTGACCTTCAAATAGCCTGAGATGGGGCACAGGAAGGGTCTTTTTTTTTAAGCCATCCAGTTATTTCTAATGGGCAGCTAAGACTGAGAACCACTAACAATTCTCTCCCATCCTGTTAATCTCTCTCAGTAGCCAGCTACAATCAAATTTACTGATCACCTATTTGCTATTGAGCACCTGGCCCATTATATTTTCCATTTACCCAACAAAGTACTTTTTTTCTTCTCCAGCTGTAGCTTCATACTTTTAAATAACAAACTTTTGCCAGTCATTCTTTGGCAGGAGGAATGTAGGAGCCAGGAAGGGCAGACAACATGAAAAAGTTGGAAAATCCCTTCTTTAAGCACTCATATACTCCTCAGGTTTAAAACAATATAAAAAGGTCATGAAGAGTCCAACCAAAAACTAAATGAAATGACGGGTTATGAAACTAAAAAAGTTCTGTGATATATGTTAAAAAAGATTTACTATCTGTGATATTTGGTTATATTTATTAATTTAGCTAGTGATGACAGTTGTAACACTTAAATAACTGTGGGGAATAAATTTCATTGTCTTGTCACTCCACTGACAGCAATTACGCAGTGTTTTTACCCTAAGTCACCTGAATATAAACTAACAGGTGCTAAAGAAATCAAAGCATTACATAAGCATATCCGAACAATAATATGGCTGGTCGAAATGCAAGGATTTTGCTGAGGAGCTTATATGAGAAGTCTTACTGTTTCACCAAAGTTTTCCACAGCACTTCCCACTCACCCTATACTCAAAAATATCGTGATAAGGTTCCAAACATTCTCCAACTTGCTGGTCCTTTCATTTTATTTAAAAGGTAAGGCAGAGAGATATCTAAACAAGACATCTAAAATGAAAAAGAGTATTAATACTTCCACTTGTACAAAACTCGGACTTCTCAGAGAAACATTACAAAACTTCCTGCTTCCGGACAGCTCGTTATTTGGTTCAAGTCTTCACATTCCTTTATTAGTCATGACCTTTCAGAAAGCTTGCATTCCTTATTGTTCGAATAACATCAGACTTTTAAATGCTGATAGTCGTATTTACTGGCAACCTTATCAAATGAAGAAACATCCTAGAGTTTATGCCCAAAGGAGGGACTTAGGTAACAGAGAACTCTCAGTACCCGGAGAAGAGTTTGTAACCCTGACGTAGATTTTTTGAACTTGGCACTGGTTCTGCAGAAACTACTTCTGTAAGAAACTTGGAAGATACTGAATATGTATGAAATACAACGACAGTGAACTCATGACTGATTGTCACTGGGGTCTTATATGGCCCAAATGGGGCCTCTGAGCCATATGTCACTAGGTTCGAAGGCACAGATAAGGAGAGAGAATCACAGGGTAACTGGGGAAGAAAACAAGCGGCAGACACCTCATAAATACGTGTACTTCCACCCCGAAGCTCAAGGGTGGCCCGAAAGGCAGACCCTAAAGAAAATCCTGTCCCACTAGGACCGTCACCGCACCCAGGCCTCTGGGGCCTGTAAAGGGGTGTGTGGAGGAGTGGGGGGAGGAAAGGCAGTTTCTGTCCCCACTTCGGAGACCTAAACAAATCAAATAAAGCAAGTTCTCACTTCCTGGTCGCTTACTCTTCACGAAGGCCACCCCACCCCCGCCCCGACAAAAGACGGACACCGGGGAAAGAAAGCTTCCGAGGAGTAAAAGGGGCCCACCCCCGCCCTGCACCTCCCGTCCTCACCCTCACCCTCTTCCAGGCCTTACACGGTGACGTGACCGGAGCCGCGGACCACCACCGGGTCCGGCGAGTACTTAAGCAGCTGTTCCTCCAGGGCCCGCTCCTCGTCTTCCTCCTCCTCATAGATCTCGTCGAAATCCGCCATCCTGAGTCTCCGAGGCCCGCAGCCCAAAAGGGCCTGACTTCAGGGGCCGGGGCGGGCTTACGGGCCGGCAAGGCGGCGGAAGCTGAGGCGAGTCGCTGCCGCCGGCTCAAGAGGCCTCAGAGTTCGCTCTGGACGGTCTCGGCTCCCGCTACAAGAGGGCCGGGGTCCCGGCCGACGCCGCCGGCGCCATTACCACCAGCAATAACAACAACACAATGTCAACATCCGCCCCGGGGCGGACACCTCCACCAGCGCCGCCGCCAGCCGCAGCACCAACTCGGGAAACCACAGCAACAGCCAGAGCCACCCGCAGCGGGAGCACCCGGCTACGGCATCGCGAGACTTCCCGGGACTGCGGGCGGGCGCGGGGGCGCGCGGGATGGAGGGTGGGCGAGCGCGCGCACGTGGCAAGAGCGCGCGCTCCCAGGCCGCCGCCCTCTTTCCTCCACTCGCACCCGCCGGCAACTCCTCAGGCGCGCGGTCCCGCCCGCGGTGCCCCACCCACCAGCTCCTCCGTCGCGGACTGGGAAGGGGGTGACTCTGCAGCTGGATGCGATGACCTGACTCCGAGCACGAAGTACGGAGTGTTCAGTGGAGCATACGGTTCCTCAAAGTAATCTCTAACCAAAACAAACAACTAAAAATAAAAGCCCTGTTTGGAATAGATAATCTGTCGTGCGTGTGATTGCCAGTTTAACTAATAATCTAATCTCGCTTTTCATCAACTTATTTTAGTCCATGATTATAAAGGACTGAGCCTGTACTTTCCCAATTTGAGGAGCGCAACTGACACACTCCAAGCATTTTGGTCGAAATTCAAACATCTTGTCCCATCATCCCCTTAAATATAGTCCAATTTATGAAGCCAACGATCCTGCTTTCTTTCAAGAAAAGTCACCATAGTCGTGCTATGACACAAAATTGATACATTCTCTAGATCCCAGATTAGAAGATGCAGCTTCCTGTCCCAGCTTCTTCACCAACATAGCCCGTTTTCTTCCCTTAAAACTCTTTCCCTAATTACTATGACCCCACCTCCCAAAAAAGTTTAATGAATTCCAGGTATCTGCCTAGACCACCGGTAAAGGCCTGAAGTTCACAACCTCAGTCATATAAATAGTACAGGGGCAGGAGTGGACTCCTGCAGAAAGAGTCCTAGGTATGATGGTGGGGGTATTCTATGATAGGGAAGAAAGGATGGTCCCACTCCATCGGGTATGCAGGTCAGAATATTCTGGAAGTATGGTGTTCATGTACAGACTAGGGCAGTTCACCTTCAACGGGCCATTGTTGGAGTGGAAGAATGTGCAAAGGAGAGCAAAGAGAACCGTGAAAAATGTCAAAGTCTTTTACTGGGAATGGTTGAAGGAAACAAGCATAAATAGCCAAGAAAAGAAGGAAAAACACAGTAGGTGTGTCAGACTTGTTGCAGAGCTCCTCAGAGGACATTTATCCAATTATTCATTCAACAAATATTTACTGAGCTCCAACTATGTGGCAGGCACCATGCAAACATGTGAGGGTGTATATGAAGGAGGCATAGTCCCTGCCCTCCAGGACCTTCTTTGTCATTAGGCAAGTAATTGTATCCTCTATCAAGGGCTCTCAGATGGTTATACACACAGTGCTCAAGGAGGTAGCTTAGTTTAGTGGTTAACAAAGGGCTCTGAAGCCTGACTGCCTGGCCTTGAATCTCAACTTTACCACTTACCATGTGACTCTGGGCAAGTTATTTTACCTCTCTGTTCCACATTTCTAAAATAAGGATAATAACAGTACCTACTCCACAGGGCTGCTCTGAAGATTAATTGCTTAATACTGGTACTTAGAATGTGGCTGGCACACAGTAAATGTGGGTTAGTACCAAGTGATCTCTAAGGCTCCATCCAGCTCATTGACTCTCTGAGGAGCACCACAATTTTTACCTTTTGTAATGCTTTACTGCTTGTAAAGCACAAATATATCACTTAATATTCCCCAAGAATCTGTGAGGTAAACAAGGAGGATGTAATTTATTACTTAGTTTCAGAGACACTATGTAAGTTTCCCAGGGCCACATGGTTATTTAATGATCAAGCTCAGGGCTTCAACTCCAGTACACAGGGTAGGCCAATTTCCTGAATATCTGTCTTGGTAGGAGCCAGAAGGCCAGTGACTGTCCTTAATAAAAGGAGTGGCTGGAAAGGGGAGGCTAAGAAAAGGGAATAAGAGGTAAGAAGGTCAGCATGTTCACAGCTGCAACCCATACCCTCTGTGCTGTGGCTGTGAATTCACTTTTCTATAGAAACAATGGTCAAGATAAAGGGCTAGTGTCCCAAAGTGTCAAAATCATCACATAGCTGACAACTGCAAGGGCAGAGGAAGTCATGCACAGCTCCTTAAATATCCCACAGCTTCCATAGTTCTTCAGGAAAAGAGCTTAATAAATGTCATCTCAATTGAGATATATCATTATTAATACTATTTCCAGAACATCATGAGTTAATGAATCTTCAGAGGACTGTAAGAACCTCACCCTTACCTTAACACAGGTTCTATGTGGAAGAAATGTTCTTATTCTAAAATCCATTCAACAGAGAGATCTTTGTAATTCCCACTGCCTGGATATAAGGTGGGGACTACCTTATGTTTGCTCTTCCTATTTTGCTCTTCTTTTTCCTGCTCCAAAAACCTGCCAGAGCCAGCAAGAAGGTGCGGAACCTGGGAACAAGGCCAAGAAAATGAGGGAAGATGAGTCAACCATTTCTCTGATGATAGTTGACATCATAATCCCAAACTCCACCCTAGGCCCTCCAGGATCCAGTTTCCTGTCAAACTCCTTCCCCCAATCACATGTTTGGCCATAACCACCCTTTTCAGTATCTTTTCCCTCTTTCAGGTGCTCTTCTGCTCTCTCCTTCTATGCTCATCCCTGCATAGACTACTTTCCATTTGACTTCCCCTTTATACCCCTGACTCACACATTTTCACATTTAACTTCTTACCAAATCAAAACTAAGCAGGATAATGTCTTGGGAGTCTCTTGAGTTGCATTTAAGGCAAATATTCCTCAATTTGAAAATATCCAAGTTCTGCCACTCTCTAGCTGAATGTCTTGGACTAACTCAACATGCTGAGCCTTCTTTTCTTCATCCTAAAATGGAACTTATGTCATGGGGTAGGTATCAAGGATCAAATGAGATCATGCATGTGAACTTTCATTCATTCATTAAATAAGTATGCACTGAATGATTCCCATGTGATACACACAGTGCCAGGCCCTAGGAATTTAGCAGTAAGACAGTAAACAAAACACAGTCCCTAACTTCATGGAGCAGAAAGTCCATTGGGGAGGACTAACAGGTCATAATAAAAATAACTAACTACTTAGAATTGTGACCAGTCCTGTGAAGAATTACAAGGGACCATGAAAGTAGTTAACAGACTTAACTCACCCAGAGAAATCTGGAATTCTTCTCTGGGGAAATGACGTTTTAAATGTTGAGCTAAGGTTGGCAAAGCAAAGGCCTGGGGGTTGAAAAGTAGAGAGACGAAAGGAGAATGTTCCGGGCAGTGGGAACAGCATGCTCAACCACCCTGGCACATGGCAATGTGGGACCTGACTCCCAGGGATGAGCCTGGCCTGGCGTTGTGGACTGAGAAAGCCTTCTTGGACCAAAAAGGGGGAAGAGAAATGAAACAAAGTTTCAGTGGCTGAAAGATTTCAAATGGAGTCAACAGGTCATTCTGGAAGTTATTCTCATGCATTATATACATATCCCTTTTTAATTTTTAGTGTATTAGGGTAGCTAGAAAGAAATACCTGAAACTGTTGAATTGTAATCCAGTAGCCTTGATTCTTGAAGATGATTGTACAACTATGTAGCTTTTATGGTGTGACTGACACTCCCTTTATCCAGTGTATGGACAGAGGAGTAAGAAAGTAAAGACAATAAACAAATAAATACTGGGGGGGAGGGAGGGGTTAGGTTTGCAAAAGCTGCTGAAATGCAAAATACCAGAAATGGATTGGCTTTTACAATGGGGGTTTAATTCACAAATTTACAGTTCTAAGGCCATGAAAATATCCAAATTAAGGCATCAAGAGGTATATACCTTCTGTTCCGGTTTGCTAAAGCTGCTGTTATGCAAAATACCAGAAATGGATTGGCTTTTATAAAGGGGACTTATTAGGTTACAAATTTACAGTTCTAAAGCCATAAAAGTGTCCCAACTAAGGCATCAACAAGAGGACACCTTCACTGAAGAAAGGCTGATGGCGCCTGGAACACTTCTGTCAGCTGAGAAGGCATGTGGCTGGCATATGGTACATGCTGGTCCTTTGTTCCCAGAGTCTGGTTTCAAAATGGCTTTCTCCAAAAAGTCTCTGGGCTTCTGTCTCTCTTAGCATCTCTCTCTCACTCCTGTGCATCCTGGCTTCTTCTCCCAAGGCATTTCTCTCTAAGCATCTGGGGGTCCTCTCTTAGCTTCTCTGGGGCAAACTCAGGGATTCATCTTTTAGCTTAACATCTCCAAATGTCTTCTCTCTCTAAGTATCTGGGTCTGTGTCGGCTCTTAGCTTCTCTTGGGGGTAAACTCTGGATTACTTATCTTAGCTCTCTCCAAAATGTCTCTCTCAGAGTCTCTGACCTCCTTCTCTCTGTGAGATATCTTAAAGGACTCCAGTAAGCTAATCAAGACCCACCCTGAATGGGTAGGCTCAAACATCCAAGGAAATAATTTAAACTAAAGGTCACCTACATTTGGATTGGTCACATCTCCATGGAAATATTCAATCAAAAGGCCCCATCCCACAAGATTGGATCAAAAGGGTCCATAAGAGCTTTAAACCAGCACACCTTCTCTGAGGAAAAGGGCAATGCCATTGGGAACATCTGACAGCTGGGAAGATATGTGGCTGGCATCTGCTGGTCCTTTGCTCCCAGGTTGCATTGCTTTCAGCCTCTGATGCCAGTGGCTTTCTCCATAAGAGAGCAACTATGGGCTTCATCTCTTAGCTTAGCATCTTCAAACACCTGGGTCTGTGTCGGTTCTCAGCTCTCTTTCTCTCTCTTAACTTCTTAAGGACTCCAGTAAACTAGTTAAGAACCACCTTGAATGGGCATAGTCACATTTCCATCGAAATAATCTAATCAAAATATCCCACCCACAATAGTTCTGAACTCACAAGATTGGATTAGAAGAACATGGCTTTTGTGGGGGTACATAATAGATTCAAACCAGCACAGGGGAGATAAAGGGTATGGGATGTTTGGGTGTTCTTTTTTATTTTTATTTTTAGTTTTAGTTTTTTGGAGTAATGAAAATGTTTAAAAATTGATTGTGGTGATGAATGCACAAATATATGATGATACCATGAACCACTGATTATACATTTTATATAATCTGGTATGTGATTATATCTCAATAAAATTACATTTAAAAAAGATACTCTGAGGCAGAAAAGAGCATGGCCTAAATGAGCTACAAACCAAGACCAATGTGGCTGGATTATAGTGAGAAAGGCAAAGCCAGGCTTGAAGTGAGATCTGAGAGGTTGGCAGAATCTTGAAGGCCTTAGTAAGAAGTCTGAAGTTCATCCTAAGAGTAAGGGAGATACACTGAGGATTGGAAGCAAGGCAGTGACACTATCAGATGTGCATTTCAAAAATCTCCAAATGAGAGAACGATGGTCCAGCCTACCGCATGCATCCTCCCATCCAAAAATAGCACACCACACACTCCAGTTTCCTTTTAGGTAAATCATAATTCCCCCACCTTCAATACACATGGTTGGGTTAAGCTGACAAGGTCCCCAATTTGGGTGATGGGCATGTGACCTAGAGCCTAGTCAGAGAACATAGCATGCCCTAGGGCACAGTGCTTGGTTCAAATGGATACATGATTCAGAAACAGCCAATGAGATTCAATTTCAGGACTCTCAGTAGAAGTATCAGGAAGAAAAAAATTTTTGTTTTTTCTATAGATCTTCTAGCAGCCATCTTGTTACTGAAATGGTAGAAACTGTCCAAGGATGATGCCAATACCAAGGAAAGCAGCACAAGAGATGGAGCAAACATGATTTGATCCTGATGGCAACATGTAAGTCCCTGAGTTCAGCCACATCTAAAGATCTCCCAGGTTTGTAAGTGAGGTTGATGGATTCAGTTCAGAGAATGAGAGACACCCAAGTAGAGATGTCCAGCAGAACATAGATAAACAAAGAGATTAGATTGATAGATTGATAGATCAATAGATCCATGGATGGTTGGTTGGATAGATGGATGGATGGATGGATGGGCAGATGCATAGATGGATACGTGGATGAATACATAAGACAGAAAGAGTGAGAGCTCTATCCAGGACTTGAGAGAGAAGTCTTGGCAGGAAATAAATACATTTTGGATCCTTCAGCTTATTGAAAAAAATGACAAAGATGTCTCAAAAACTGAGTGAGATGATCTGGAATGTAAGAATTTCAAAGATTAGTGATGGGTGGAGGAGTGATTGACAAAGGAGACTGAGAGGAAATAGTCAAAGTGTACTGGCTGAGAGAGTGTGGCAGCACAGATGCTAAAAGCAGAAATAAAAGTAAAAGAAGGAGCTAATAATCTTCCAGTGGGGTGCTGCAGAGATGACCAAAGAGGGGAACCAAACAGTTTTCACTGTATTTAGTAGAATAGCAAATACTGGAGAATGACTCAATTTCCACAACCAGCAACTTGACAGGCAAGCACAGAACCCCTTGGCTCTATAAACCCACAGAAGCCCTAGATCAAATGTAATGATTAAAAAATAGTCATACAGGAGAGCATATCTCCCTACCCCTTAATTGGGCTGCACATAGTGACTTGCTTCCAATGAATACAGTGTGGAAAAGGGGGAGAGGGGGAATAACTTCTTCATCCAGGTAATCAAGGTCAAAATCAGCAGTCATAATCCTGTCAATAATACATACCCTTGATATGAGCTCAAAAAATAGTATTTTACATTCTGATCTTTTTCCCCCAAACCCGTAACCCCAGCCTAATTATGAAACAAACAAATTCCAATAAAGATGCATCCTGCAAAATGCTTGACCAGTATTCCTCAAGACCATCAAGGTCATCGAAAACAAGGGAAGGGATGATGTCATCAACATGGCGCCGTAAACAGCTACTGAAAACTTATCTCCAGATTTCAACAACAACAAAAAAAGGACAACTTTGAATTGTTTGAAACTCTGGAGGAGGATATGGACTGCAGAAAGACTCTGTAATGCTGAACTGAAAAAAGAGAAGAAACATTCAGAAATGGAAATATCCTCATAGATTGTGGTGGTGAATGCATAAGTATGTGATTTCACCAGAAATCATTGAATGTTTACTTAGGAGGGTATATGTGGTGTGTGAATAAAACTGCTTAAAAAATAAACAAGGATACAAGTGCAGGAGAAAATCTGGAGAGAGGGATGTACCTAATCACTCTTGGTGGGCAAGTGGAATGGTTCATTCCATCTAGAGGGCAGTGTGGTAGTTCTACAGGAAGCTAAGTATGGCGTTGCCATATGGGCATGCAATCTGTTATTGGATGTATACTTGTGTGCCAGTTTGGATATGTTATGTACCCCAAAATGCCATGTTCTTTGATGCAAACTTGTGGGGGCAGATGTATTAGTGTTGATTAGATTGAATCCTTTGATTATTTCCATAGAGATGTGACTCAGTCAACTGTGAATGAAATGTTTGATTGGATAATTTCTATGGAGGTGTTACCCCACCCATTCAGGGTGGGTGTTAATTGGATCACTGGAGTATAAAGGAATTCACAGAGAGAAGGACCAGAGAGCAGCTGAGAGTGACATTTTGAAGAGGAGCTTCAGTTAAGAGAGGACAAAATGCCCCAAGAGCAACGTTTTGGAGAATGCCATTTTGAAACACAACCTGGGAGCAAGGAGACACCAGCCACGTGCCTTCTGAGCTAACAGAGGTTTTCCAGACACCAGTGACCATCCTTAAGTGAAGGTACCCTATTATTGATGCCTTACCTTAGACACTTTATGG
>PVKY010008127.1:0-14316 GCA_004027775.1 Bradypus variegatus
CCCTTCATTCTGTCAGTTTTCCCAAAGGCACAGCGACCTTCTTTGACATTGTTCCTGTTTTACTCCTATAACAAACTTTTTCTAAAAAGCAATCCTGTCTATTGAGTGGATGTGCATTCACAAAGAAAGGAATAAACAG
This sequence comes from Bradypus variegatus, assembly GCA_004027775.1. Taxonomy (NCBI): domain Eukaryota; kingdom Metazoa; phylum Chordata; class Mammalia; order Pilosa; family Bradypodidae; genus Bradypus; species Bradypus variegatus. Next base: position 140 of record PVKY010008127.1, read on the forward strand.
ATGTCTCACATTACTATAAGATGGCTTTACTCGTTTACTCAAATTTAATTTTATTTTCCTGTTTAATGCATATCACCAAATCCTACGGAATAGATTTTAGACAAATAATGCAATTTCACAAGTTTCTGCTCTGGAAACTCTGCAGAATTTAGATAGAAGACACTCCAGCTGCCATTTTCAATTTGTCCTTGGGCCAAATGAGTTTCCAGCATTTTATTCCAAGTAAATTTTGTCCCCAAGTAGCCCTCTGTTTGGCTCACTGAGGCCTAGAAGAGCAGTGAGAACAGGAAACATTGCCCTTGACCCGACTCGGTGGCCTCCAGCACATCTGCCTCCACCCTGTGCTCTGGGGGTTTGGACAGGCCCCTGCTTCTCTCTGGGTGGAAACCTATCCCGCCCCTTGGTCTGTAGACTTGGAAACAGGGCCAAATGTCTCAACTCCAGAATATCCGGCACCTCGGCAGGTGACACGAACTAGAGGAACACGCTGTTGATTTCCTCGGGGCCACGCTTTTTGGCCTGATAAAAAAGAGGAATTCTCCTTCCTTTCAGGAAGAAATACGAGAATGCCACTTTTGTGGAAATAGCCATCCTGTCGGCTTTGGTCTTTCCCACTTTTGACAAACATGTGGGTCAGACACAGATTTCATTTTCAATTCTCTTCCAAGACCTCTGACTATCAAGAAGTCCTCTTAGTTTCATGCTCATGGGTCTCTCTAACACTTGGGATTCTTCCTTTTATCAAAGGGAAAAACAGGCTTCAAGTTCAGGGCCTCTGAAGGCAGCTGAGTCTGGCTAGAATTTAACCACCTTTTCCGTCTTTGTTACACATTCTTTGGTGGCCTACTAGTTGTGGCAAGTCATGCTGGTTTCCTCGTTTGGAAATGACACAAAGTTTCCTTTGAAAATGAATTTATTTTTTAAATGCTGAGACATTTTAGGGAAAGAAGTATTTCAGTGATAACTGGCAGATACAATCCTGCCCACAAGAGGTCCCGGGGGAAGGTGGAAGTGGCAAACACTGAGATGAGATTACATGAGGAACTGGAGGAGGAGGCGCTGGTGAGCCGGGGAGGAGAGAAAGCCCTCGGGGGTCTGAGTAAACAGTGCCCAGAGGACACTCGGATGACAATGTGGGCTTCACCGGTGCTTGCAGACCAACATCGGCAACAGCGATGGCGACTGCAACGGCGGCATTACTGGTTTCCTGCTGCTGCTATAGCAAATTGCCACAAATGCAGGGACTTAGAACAACACACACTTATCCACGGAGGTCTGAGTCTAAAATCAAGGTGTAGCAGGGCTGTGTTCCTTCCGGAGGCCACAGGGGAGCATCCGCTTCCCGGCCTTTTCTGGCTTCACGGTCCCTTCCTTGCACCACCCCAGCCAGTTGATTCTGTCCCGTGTCCTACTTCTAAGTCTGCTCCTCCCCTCCCTTTTAGAAGGTCCCTTCTGGTTATACTGGCCCTCTCGGATAATCCAGGACAATCACCCCATCTCGAGATTCTTGGTAACAAAACAAGGTTTCAGTGGTAGTAGATTTCAGTAGAGTCGATAGCCTGTCCGGGAGGTTGCTCCTATGCAGGCTCCACCTGGATATGCCAAACGGCCACAGTAGGATAAGCCCAAGTCAACAGTAGTCCCGAAAACCCTAGAGAATACCCTGGTCCCTGTCTGAGACTCTATGAAAAAGTTTCACTCACTAAGTTTATTCTTCAGAAACTTACATCCTCTCGAGTGCTCCTATGCCAGCTAAGTCCCAAAACACAGAGGCAACAGCCTCTTTAAGAACATCAACTAGATGTGTCCCCTTACCCATATCGTCGACACCCCTTTTTAATATGAACAAGTTAGGGTGGTCACTGCCTGGATATTCCTGAATATTGAGAAAGTGATTAAATGAGAGGAAGGGGAAGCAACAGACAGGATAGGATTTAACAAAGGATTATAAATACTGAATCGTTATATAAATATGCATATATATATGTATATATATATATGCATGCTAGGGCATTAGAATAGCTAGAAGGAAATAACTGAAATGGTGGAACTGTAACCCATAACATTCTTTGAAATTTGCTCTAAAAAAGTTATTAATTTAATCCCACCTGCAAAGTCCTTGTTGCCACGTAAGGCCATGTGATCTCAGGTTCCAGGGGGTAAACAGGGGCATCTTAGGGCTCATTATTCTGTCCCCCGCTATGGCCCATCCCCAAGGTGCCAGTCTCCCCATCGTCTTTGCTTTCCAAAGTCTTTGAGTGTCTTTCTAGATTGCAGATCTAATTACATCGCCCAATTGCTTGGAAACCATTCATGCCTCCCCGTGACTCACAAAACAAAGTCCCACCTTGGCTGTGATTCTCCAGGCCATTCCTGGTTCCCTGTGCATACTCTTCTCTGTGGCATTCTGGAACACAAGTTGTCCTTCTCATCCCTTTCCTAATTAAAAAAAAAAAGCTAATATACACAGTTTATCTCATAATTTATAGGTAAGGAATGTCAGGTTCTGTAACAGTCAGTATGGGTTAGATTGTACTGCAGAAGCAAACATTCCCCAGAATCTCAATGGCTTAAAATAATAAAAGCATATTTCTCACACTTGCTGCATTGTTCCTATCACTGTATATTAACTGTTATCCCCTTTCATTGATTATTTTATTGATTAGTTGTTTCCATGTTTGCCTTCCCCATTAAATTGTGAGATCCTGCAGACCAGGAACAGTGTCTTGCTCATCTCTGTGTTCTCAGGAGCCATGCCAAGTGGATATTCAACGACCTTTTGTGAGATGCAAGAATAAACCAATGAGCGAATGCGTCTTCTTTCTTGAAGCTTTACTGGAGGTATTCTGCTGTTTAAAATGAAGCTTGGGCACTGGTCAGTGGGTGTTTCAGGTTCAGCCATGGTTCTGTCAGGAGGAGAGAACTCACAATATGAAGCTCAACAGACGGAAGTAGTTTGGGGAACTACTCACAGGGGTGTTGGAAGAGATGCACACAGGAGGCTGGGAGGCAACCCAGAGATGAATAATGGCCGGAAGCTACTTCCTCCCCTGGGGCCTGAAGCACGAAGGAGGGAAAGGATGTCCTCAGGGTTCAGGAGCCAAGGCCAACGGGCAGGTGCTGGAACCTTGGAGCAGGGGCCTCCAGAGAGAGTGGGGGCTTCCCAGGGACTCAGAGCCCTAGCAGAAGGCACTGCCTGGTGGGAGCTGGACAGTGAGACAACCCAGGTCATGCCAGAGGACGGCCTGAGCAGAGACTGGGTGGAGAGATCTCCTGCTTCCATCTCACCCAGCTCTCCGGCCCTGCCCCAACGCCTCCTCTTGCTGAAACTTATGCGGAAGCCAGTGGGCACAAGGGCCTGGAGAAAGCAGTTGGCAAGGACAAGCCCCTGAGGGGGAGTAGAGCAGGAGAAGGGCCTGCCACGGATCCGGTTACAGGCAAGTGTCCAGACTGCAGGGAAGCACAAGGAGGGGCCCGACCTTTGTGTCTCCACAGGCTGACGGGTGACAACAAGCCCCAAGAGCTGGAACGCCACCGGCTTCCTTCCTCTACTCCAGCTGGTGCCTCCTTGTCCACAGAATGGGACTTGATGGTCCATCTGGGTTCATGAAGACACATTCACAGTCCCTCCACCCATTTCCTACACTGCGCTGAATGCCTTTGGGCTTGGTCAGGAATGGCGGGATTCAGTGCAGAGCAGGTTGGAGCAGGAGGTAGTTCTGGTGATGCTGACGGTAGGTATTGCAGCCCGGTGACCCCTGGCTCAAATCCCACCTCCTCTCCGGTGGGAAGGCAGCGCTGAGATCCAGGGCACACAGAAAGACCTCGCCTGAGCTTCTCAGAGTCCCTCACCTGCAGTCTCCGTGTTCTCAGGTGAATGCAGAAATGACTTTATCCCTGGCACCAACAGAACCATCCACTTGTACCAAATGTGTGTTCTGCTGCCATTTGGATGCTTGATGGGAAAACCACCCATCCTTGTTCTCTCTGAAAACAGAAGTCATGATTTCTCTGGTTTCAAAGTTCAGCAGGATCTTCAATATCTTTAGCCTCCATATGGGATACTTTGGTAAATGTGAGAAAAAAGGAAATACCACCATAAAATGGAACCAGAAGGCCCAAAGAAAGGAAGCTAGAGAGTTGTTACTTCTCTTTTCACAATTAAGAAATATTTCCTTCCCCAGGAATACTCTTTGTTTCCCTTTCCGGACATCCTAAATAGCAGGTACAGGGGAGAAAAAAAAAAAAAGCATCAATGCTTACTAACCGGAAAATCCAAGCTCCAAACTCCTCATGGGTATGCCAGAGAGCTGGGGAGTATCTGGTAGATGGAGTAAGCAAGCGTTTGCCCTGATGATACAGAAAGAGAGCACCCTCTTGGGCGTGAAGGGTAGGGTTCATGTGAACATTTACCTACTTTTCTTTCATTTGTGTCTCCCAATTTCCACTCCTGACTCTTCAGATACACCCATGTTTTTGAGCTAATTACCTGTGTGGGTTTACCCCTCATGTCTCTACTTGAGAAAGTTCTTATTGTATTTAAATTCCACCCAGAATTATGTGATTCTGTCTAAAAGCCATGGGCTCCTCACCTTTCTGTGATGTGGTCAGAGAGATGTGAGATAGCTCCAGCCCAGATGCCTCTTCTAAGTGGCCTCAAAAATGGCCACCAGGAAACTACCCATCGTATATCCCTACCTGGGAATATTACTCAGCAATCGAATGGACTGAAGTATTCATTCACACAATAACTTGGATGAACCTCAAAGAGATTATGCTGAGTGAAAGCCAGTCTCCAAAAGATGTATACTGCAGGATTCCATTTACGTCACGTGATGATTAATTTTAGGTGTCAGTGTGGCTGGGTTACAATGTCCAGTTTGTTGGGCAAACAGTGGCCTAGTTCTGACTGTGGGGGTGATTTGTAGATGGGATTAGCATCAACAATCAGATAACCTTAAGTAAAGGAAATGATCCTCTGTCTACTGGCTACTCTGAAAGTTTAATTCAAATATAAATGCAGATCTTTCCAGCAGGAATCAGTAAACTAAAACTGTAAAACCATCATGGAGAACTTGGAAATCCTACCCAAGTTTTCTCCTTTCTCCTCCATTAGCACTTGGAGAAGAGCCCAGGTCTTGTTGCTGCTTTTCATTTTGAAAGCAGATGGGAAACTATTGCCTTCTCCGGCACTCTAATCCAGAACTAAAGCCTGGATTCATGGAACAACTGCTCCTAGAAAATAACCATGAAATGCACTCTGGGGCTCTCTCCACATGGCTCATTTGCTGGGGTCACTGTGCCAGATGGCCGTGGGAAAGGACAGCCAAAAGAAAGAGGAAAATTCAAATAGAATGGTGTCCCTTCAAGTTTAATGACCGTTTATCCATAAATGCCCATTCCTGGTACCACCAAGATGAGGCTTTCCTGACTGAAGAAACTGGTACCACAGAAGTCTAATTTCTAGGATAGAGGTTGTCAGTCACACATTGAACAAGAAACAAGGGAGAAAGATATGTGCATTTTCTTTAGTTTTCATGATTCTATCTACCCCAAGCCCCAACTCAGTCCAAAATCAGAGAGAATTTTGCATTTGAATGGTACAAAGCAGTGTCTCACATTCCATGGATTTCATCCCCAGAGGAAGAAAATGTGCACTTAGGCAACAAGGCATAACAAAAGAATCACAACAATACGAGTGAAAACAAGGACCCTGTCTGTTTTGTTGGCTATTGTATCCCTGGGGCTGGAAGATGTCTGATATTTAGCAGGTAATCATTAAATACTTAACAAATGAAGGAAGAAAGGAAGGAAAGATGGTTCAAAATGCATTTTTATTTCCCCTCTCCCCTTGGTACATCCACATCCCAAATGATTTGCCTGTTACTGTTATTATATATTTTATTTATTTTATCAGAGCAACCTCCAAGAAGATTGTAATCTGACTCAAGTTTCATGCAGCTAAATATTGAGCAGGCTCTAGAAAAATGCCTTGGGTATTTCTAGGCAAAGGCAGGAAGGACATGCAATGGCACGGACTGGATAACCAACAGCAACATTTGGGGAATAACTATGACTTAAGCAGGAATAAGATAAATGCACCTACTAGGAATGTGTTAAGCTGCAAGTAACAGAAAACTCAACAACTCCTGAAACCATAAGGATATTTATGACTTACTTAGCAAGAGACCTTTACGTGTATGCAGAATTGCACATCAGGGCTCCAGACTCTTCCCTTCCTTCTGTTCCTTCTGACCCTCTACCCCCAACATATTGACTTTTGTAGGCAGGTTTGAACCTCAAGGTAACAAAACGGCTGCCACATATCCAGACATCACACCCTCACAGTAAAGCCCCCAAGGGCCAAAGAGGGGGTCTCCTCACATTGATCCTACTTTCATCAAGGAAGAAAATGTTTACCTGAATTCCCCAGAAGACTTTTCAGCATGTCTCAGTGGGTCACATTACTCATTGTAACACTAATGACAGGTGACAGAACTGCCATGATTGGCTCAGACCAATTGGATCCCCTGGGACCCTGGGAAAGGCTGCCACCTAATGTCTGAACTAAGCTGGAGATGGCTGCTGGGTGGGAATCCAACGTCAGCCACTAAGTGTGTGTAGAAGAGATGATTTTAGGTGACAAGCCAGATGGTTTTCAAAGTAATTTAATTGGAGCTTAAAGAGGATTAGCACAATAACGAAGTAGTTTCCTTTCCAGTTTTCTTTGATACATTCTTATTACTTCAAAGGGAATGTCTCTGTTTGATGCTAGTATTTGTAACACCTCTCTAATATGTACTAATCTCCTTTTTTAATGAACAGTAAGCCAGCCTCAGATTTGTATCTGGTATAACGTTTTCCTTGCGTTGTGCGCAGGTTCATAATTATCTTCTATATTGGGAAATGGTAATCATTTTCCATTTTATGTAAGCACAATATTTTTAGCAACATATTTTAAAGGAAATATATTGAATAAATAGCAGTAAAAATGTATGGCAAATAGATAAAAATCATAAGGTGTGTTTTTGTTTCCTGGCTGCTAAAACAAATACCTTCCAGTGGCTTAACTTAAAAACAGGAATTTATTGTCTCACAGTCTCAGAGGCCAGAGGGCTTGCTTCTTTGAGGTCGGTGTCTCCAGCAGGTCAACAATCATCGGGATTCCTTGACTTTTCTGCCACGTGGCAATGCACGTGGCAGCGCCCTCTCCTTCCCTTTCCCTTCCAGGTTCCACTGACTTCCAGTTTCTGGCTGTTCCCTGTGGCTTCCTCTTTTGTGTCCAGTTTCCTAAGCTTAGGAGAACTTCAGCCATATTGGAGGAAGCTTGCCCTTCTTCCCTTGGGACACACCTTAACTAATAACCTCTTCCATGGTCCTATCTACAAAGGGTCCAACCCACAGGACCATGGGTAGGGAGCTGAACATACCTCTGTGGGGGGCTGGAGCCAATCCCCAGCAGGGTGTCCCACACAAGACTGAAATTGGGAAACCGCAGAGAGTAATGGGACAGGAAGTTGGGGAGCCTCTCAAAGCTTTCAGGACAACCTGGGAATTATTAGGGGATACTGGAAACTGCATCTACATAAATTTAAGGCAAAATCAACAGAAACCTAAGCTCTGTGTCAGTACTGACACCATCCTGCCACACCAAATAAATCCCCAAACAAACCCCAGTTGTGAATTTATGTATGAGCCGAGATTGAGCTGTTTCATCCATCACTGGAGGCCACGTGGGGGCTTCTCATTGATTGCTGCCACAATCACAGTTGTTTCTGAAAACTAGCTGAACTACGCAAGGTCATGATTCAAAATAGATTGATTTTTATCCTGAAATTTACAATTATAATGACAGAGGAAGTTGCAGGCTGATACATTGATGGAAGTGATGTGATTTATCTTGAAGTGATGATTTTAAAGTAAAGCAATAAATCGAGTTAAAGAAAATTGCTAACTTGTACAGAGCTGGTGTGAGACGTTGTGAGTGATGAGTGGCTGTACCAAGGGGCGTGAGGACAATACCTGAGAGAGCGACACGCGAGCAGGGCTGTGCTCTGCTCCATGACGGGGCAACCTGTGCCAGCAGGGAGACCCCACTCAGGCAGAAAGCCAGGGCTCAGCAGAGACGTGGAGCAATGTTTGGGGCTTCCCTTGCCCGTTCTCCTGTCCCCACACCAAAACCACCAAATCCATCCTAGATGGAGAAGCCCTTCAGTCCTCAAAGGCCTCCTGGTGTCACACACATAACCAAAAGGAGAGGAACTGGCAAAGTGCATCAAAAATTACCCACATTTAGCAAAACAAGAGTGCTTTTTGTTTGCTTCTTTGTTTTTGTATTAGAACAGGCTACAGTGTGAGACCTTCCCTCTATCCCAGCGACTTACTGCTGTGATTTTCCCATTGGCAGGCCTGAGGACTTATATAAATGAGTAAGAATAGCTTCTTCAAAAGAGCTGACAAATCCTGGGAAAGCAGAATGTGACAAGTGCCAACTAGTGAAAGCAAGCTCCAATTTCCTTTGTGCGTATGTGATATTTATTTTCTCTTTTTCAAAGCAAACTCTGTTGAGTACTCAGATTAGAAAGACATCAGATCCTCTTCAATCCTGACTTAGCAAGGGAATATCGAGCCAACGCTCATTAAAAAGCTTAGCATATTAGAAATGTGAAAAGAAATATAACATTATTCCTGACAAACTCACAATCTCAGGTAATTTAAATAAGGTTGACACACCTCAAGACTCAACCTTTTTGAGTAAATAGATAGTAATGAATTGTCCTCACCTTGTCAGGGCAATAGAAATGTGAGCTGAGAGTTTTGTCACTGTTGTGGCTGCTTTCCTTTAAGAGTTGCATTAACCCTGCCTGTTACTCCTATGTATATTATTTGGGGAGCTTTTCCTTTACTCACCAAATATTTTCTTAAGGAATTTTCAACTTGCCTCATCCCAGTTACCATGACTTTTAAGTTAAAGGCATGTAAAACAATGAGGGCTGTGGAACTCTACAGCAACAGTTCAGCTACGTCGGCAGAAATCACAGAACGAGGTGTTTCTCCACGGTGTTTTAAGAGAAATACTGAGCTCCAGGGGTACCCCAGGCTCCCCACAGAGGCCTTTGCCTATGCCCACCGCTGGTCATCCAACAAGCGAGAGGCAGGCACTGGTGTGGCCCCAGACGAGGAGACATCATGGGGCACATCCTCCAGCCACCATCTCCCCAGACCCTCTGGTTCCCAGGTAACTTCCTGAGGACAACTGCCCAGGCAGCCCAGGCCACGTCTGCCGGTCTGAGGCCAAAAGCAGGCACGTGTGTCTGTGTCTGCGATGTGTCCCTGGCACGTGAGCTTCTCAGCCCGGACACAGAAGCCGTGGCTCATGGGACCAGGACTGAGACGCTGTGTGGGGGGTGACAACAAGAAGTGAGTCATCTCTGAGACTGGGATGAAAGATACCCCAGAGCTGCAGGAGAAGCCCGGAGGTTACACAGAGCTCAGCACTGAGTAAGTCTTGTCGGTCTTATGAGTGACCCCACTATTACTCCATGGTCCAGAGACGGGGGCTGAGCAGGGAAGGGCAGCAGGCTTCCCCTCCCCCAGCCTAAGATGCTGTCCTTCCTGGGTTCAACCCGACCAGGCCACAGCCGGCAGGGATGTGGGAGCTGCAGTTGTTGTGGGGAGGGACTGAAATGCCCAGAGCCAGGCAGGTCCAGGTGGGGGGAGCCAGCATGAGGGATCTGAGGGTGCCCTGTGGAGCCAGCCATTCCAGGTGTGGGAGTGGGAGGGGGTTGCCTGAGACAGCCCGTGCCCCACCTGAAGCCCCCTCCAGGGGCTGCCTCCAGGGTGCGAAACCAGGGTCTCCCATCTCCTGTATTTTTCAAAGAGGGCCATAAATCTGGATTTTTATATGATTATATGAAAGCTCCTGATTTTGTTGAGGCAAAAATGACTGTGGAAAAGCCTTCATTTAACCTTCTTCCCTTAGAAATTAAATATACAATCTCATGCTCTTTCATTCTACTTTAGTTTAATTCTATCTTTCCTTTCATTGCTTTTTAGCTGTCATGTTTTCTTTCTTTTTCTTCTTCCTTTATCTCTATACCTTCTTTGACTCTTCCTCCTCCTTTGTGGAAGAAATGGAGATCTCCTTATATAGAGAGTGGTGATGGTGGTGAATATATAAATACATGACTATACAGGGAACCACTGATTGTTTACTTAGGATGGAATGTATGGTGGGCGAACAAAACCGTCTTATAAAAAATGGGTTGATGAAGAAACCTTGAGGGCACTATATTGAGTGAAATAAGACAGACACATAGGGACAAATATTGCAGGGTCTCACTGATATGAAGTAATTATAATATGTAAACTCATAAACATGAAATATAACTTAATAGGACATAGAACAAGGCTAAAGAGTATATAGAAAGAGGCTAATAGGATACAGTACGAGGCTAAAGAATGGGGAGTGGTTGCTTACTGTGAGCAGAACGTTCAACTAGGTTGAACCTGTTTGGAAGTGGACTGAGATGATGGTAGCACATTATTGTGAGAATAACTAACAGTGCTGAAAGGTGTGTGAAGGTGGCAGAAAGGGGAAGCTCAGAGTCACGTATGTCACCAGAAGGAAAGCTGGAGGTTAAAAGATGGGAATGTGTAAAACAATGAATCTTGTGGAGGACAATGTCTGTGATTAACTGTACAAATAGAAATCTCTTTCATGAACTAGAACAAATGCATGACACTATAACTAGAAGCTAATAATAGAGGGGTATATAGGGAAAAATATACTTATTACAGACTATGTACTACAGTTAACAGTATTTTTTAACATTCTTTCATCAACAGTAACAAATGTACTATACCAATACTATGAGTCAACAATGAAGGGGGGTGGTTTGGGGTAGGGGAGGAACCGAGTTTTCTTTATTTCTTTTCTGGAGTAGTTAAAATGTTCTAAAAATTGAAAAATTGTGTTGATGGATGCACAGCTGTATGATGATGCCATGGGCAACTGATTGTGCACTTTGGATATTTGGATAATTGTACGGTATGGAACAATCTCAATAAAATTTTTTTAGAAAGTACAAAAAAAAATGCTACATGAGAGAAGACAGTCACAAAAAAAAAAAAAAGCATCTGTCTATCCAAATGTGAGCATTTCACATACACCAAGTTTGGAAGCTCTGAGCTGGCATTATTTATTGCTTTATTTATAGTAGGTCAAGACATCTGGAAAAGCTGGAGTGGCCTAGTCCTCTCTTTCCATCTGAGTTCCTGGTAAGGCCCGGATGAAGCCGGGATTCTTGTGAGCGAGCTGCAGAGGTGGGCTGCCATCCCCAGAAATTTGAAATTTTAGGCTAAAACCTGTGTGCTTTTGTGTCTTCTAAGGGGAGACCCAATTAATTTAATTGGGGTGCTGGGGATGGAGGCACTGAGACACAACTAGAACATAAATGAAAAGGGGTGTGGGGGACCCCAGGAGGAGAAGGCATCCTTGTGAAGGCGGGGCTGGGTGCTCATCAGGGAGGCTCATCCCAGGGGTGCACCCCACCCCCAGGACCCCCACGGCTCCTATGGTGCAGTCCCACACGCTGGTGCTAGAGGGCGCCCACGCCACGGCCCGTCAAGCTCCGACCCGCCACCCACTGGAGCGGGGCTTAGGAGCCTGCGGGGCCGTGGGTGGCGCTGGTCTCCGCCCTCCCGGAAGCCTGCAGGGGGCGCTGTGCAAAGGGCCCGGCGGGAGCAGCACCAGCAGGAGACCCAGCCCCGGGCCTGTCCCGCCGAGCGAGGGCCCCAGGCCCTGGGGCTGTTGGGCGGCAGCTGGAGGGAGGTTTTCCCAGGACATAAGGGGGAGAGATGCTGCTCTTACAGATCTGGGGGGACAGGGGGTTGCCAATAGCCCCGTGATTTCTGCAAAATCTTCTCAGGGTGACTTCGAGGCAGGCAGCTCCGAATTAGAATCTCAACTCCACCCTTCACGATGCGGCCTTGAACAAGAGAAGGCGTTGCTTGGAATGTCACTTCCCTCCACCCTAAAATGGGGTGACGACGGTGCCCAAGTCACAAGGCTGGGGCCGAGCCTGCAGACACGGTGCGTGAGCAAGTTCTGCTCAAGAAGAGATGTGTGCACCTTCCACTAAACCCAGCAGTGGCTCAGTCTCTGGATTAGTAATTGTATCTGGCTGCTGATCCAGTTCTCCGGGTCCAGAAAGAGACCCTAAGGCTGCACTAAGGGGAGTTGTCCTCAGCCCCTCCAGCAACCTGCCTGTCGGGGAAGGGACAGTTCCTGTGGTTGGAGGACTTCCCCAAGTTGGCCTCAGGGATGCCACAAGCTAAAGCTACAGGTGACAAAGGAAATCTCTTCCCTCAAGCCCTAAATAATTACAGCATGTCATCACAGCCTGATGAGTATTTACCCAACAGAATAAAACAATGTGCTTGCTGATTCCTGATCCAGCCAAAAGCTTAATTGTCATTGAAATAGGGCATGATATTTAAAATGTTAAATTCATTATCTCCTAGCATCTTATAATTACAAATCTAAAGTAGCACCCAGAATATATTTGCATGTGTAAAGAATTCATCTCCATTGTTTCACTGTGGCAGAAGTGGCTGTTGGTTTGACTTCTGAACCTGAGCAGCAAGTTTTCGGGAGGGGGTGAGATAGTTTCTGCATCAAAGCTCGCTCAACGTGGGAGAAACAGGCAACACAGACGGAAAGGGCGAGAAGAAAGCGTGATGAGGCCTCACCCACCACCCCTGGTACATTTTCACCCTTTTGACAGCCAAGTCAGTCAAGAGATGAAAAGTCACTTCAGAATTCTCCGAAGTTCAACACCAGTCTCAGGAGGAAGGCTGGAGCTCTACCCTGACTGCAAAACTCTCAGACTGGAATTGCTACACTATTTCTCGAGAGGAGTGTTCTCCAAATGTTTCCGATGGTGCACTTTATCAGTAAACCTGTCTGTGTATGCATCCATAAAATAATTATGGTAATCACGAGTCCTGCTCATCAAATATTTCTGAGCTAGTTTGACCAAAAACATGATCTGCAGCTCCTGCGTCAGCATCCTTGACCTCCTCCTATCTCCACCGGTGCAACTCACTGCACCTCGAATATGTTAGGCCTGCACCCCACTTAGGGCCTTTGCATTCCCTTCTGCAGGTATTGCAAGGCCAATGCACCCACTTCCTTTAGGTCCTTGCTCAAATGCTGGCTTACCAATGGGCCTTTGGTCACATTCTCTTTTCAGTCCCTGTCTCCCCTCCGGCCTCTCTAGAACCTTCCCTGCTTTATGCCTCTCCATAGCATTTCACCTCTCCATGCACTCACTGATTTGCTTATTGTTTGTCTCCTCCTCAATAACATAAGCTCCCTGGGAGCTTATGTGTTCTGTTTACCTAGGACAGTGTCTGTCACATACCAGTTCCCTGTTGTGGGCTGCAGTGTGTGCCCCCAAAAAGATGTGTTGCTTCCTAACCCCCGATACCCGTGACCCTATTTGGAAAGGGTGTCTTCTAGAAGTAATTAGTTAAGATGATGTCACCTTAGATTCAGGTGGGTCCTAAATCTGGTGACTGGTGCCTTATTGGGGAAAGACGCAGATACAGAGGACAGATGGCCATGTATGTGCAGGTGAAGGCACGGGCTGCAGTGCCGTCGCTGCCAGACAAAGTGTGCGGCGACGAGCCGGCCACCCTGAGGCTGGGAGTTCCTCCCTGGCACCCCAGGAGGGAGCAGGACCCACCTACACCGTGGTCTCGGACTGACTGCAGGCCTCCAAAGGGGTGGAGAATAAATTGCTATGGTTTTAAGCCCCCCAGTTGCAGCAGCCCTGGGAAGCTAGCCCAGGACCCAGTAAAGGTCTGTGGGAAGAAAGAATGGATGGATGATGTCCACTACGCAAACCCAACGCCCACTCCAGCTGGGGGGCTGGCCTCCCTCGCTCTGCCCAAACCTGCTTCTGGAGAGTCAAGACTGCCAAAGCAACCAAAGTTTTCAAGAGAAGCCAGAGATCTTGATTTTTTTACTGTTAAATCTAATTTTGTAAGGGTTTGTCACTAGCTGTAAAGAATATAAACAAGGTCCATGGAGGACAAATAAAATCTGTGAGCAGGGTGAACTTGACCCCCACTTACCCTCTTCCCACGACCCATCTCAGACACGTCCCTCC
>PVKY010008128.1:0-14317 GCA_004027775.1 Bradypus variegatus
AGATGGATGGTACTTCATAGCTCTGTGATTCGGGGCAACCGCCTACCCCATTCTGAGTGCCTCAATTTCCTTATCTATAAACTGGGGATAATAGAATTTATCTGGGCTGCTATGAAATAAGAGGTATAAAGTTCCTAGCACCATCTGGCACAAGATAGATGTTTGATAAGTGGTGCTTATTGATCTGAGTCCACCTGCCTTTAGTCTCTGAGGTTTGTTGGTTTGGGGTTGTAAGCTTGAAGCCCTGCAGGGTTCAGGCAGGTATATGTGCATGAGTGACATGGCTGGGTGTCAGACAGAGAACTTAGGGACAGTTAGGGACTGCGGACAACTGAAGGGCAAAAGCCCATTTAAAGAGAGCAGCGTTAATTCTGCTCCAGCTCCTGCTGCAGTGTGGGAATGGGAAACAGTGCTGTTAGAGTTCACAGTTTTTCCAAGAGAAGCCTGAAAGCCATATTTTTATGTTGCATCTTTCAATGGAACACATCTAGATACTGTATCCAGTACATGGGATGCTCCTTGCTGACCTCTAATCTAAGTATTGTTCAGTCTCATCTTGAGTGCCCTCACTGACAGGGAGCTCACCACCTCTGAGCAGATGCTGATGGTAGCAGTGTCTCCAAGTGGCTTCCTAGGCCTTGGGACTGCACAGATTTCCAGGGCCCTGGCAGTGGTTTCTCAGCAAAGAAGCTTGGCTGGCAGAGAACATCCTTTCAGAAGCTAAGGAAATGCCCCTGCCCTCCCCACAGCCTGCTCTGGCTGGGAAATGCGGACTCTTTATCATCCCCTGGGCCCAAGCAGGACTGCCTGGCCGGCTTCAGTCGCCCTTCTATCAATTAGCGACAGGCAGTAGCAGCTTTGTAAGAGCCCTCCAGCCAAGCACTGTGTGTGCTGGAGCCGTCAGCCTCCTCCGTTATATGACATGCCCCCAGGGGATGGTCTGGACCTTCTGCTGCAGGTGAATTCCCCCATGGTGTACAGTGCAGTGGCAGGCACAGGAGGCCACTCAGGTTGCTATGATACATGTCATCCCCGTCATCTATATGCTGGACATTGCCTTCCAGATTGGGATGGGGTAGGGAGAGGTGATAGGCAGGCCCAGCCCATAAGGGGAGGTTGTGGGGCATGGCCTGGGGTGGTAGGAGGCATCAAGATCACGCAAAGCCCCTCCTCAAAGTGCTAAAGCAGCAGCAGCTGCTGGATGCTTCTGTCCTCCACTCCAGCTCCCCTGCACCATCACCTCTGGACTCTCTCACGGACAACATCTGTTCCTTCCCAGAAATCTCATTCCAGCACAGCAGTTACTACACTTCCAGCCATTCTCCCTGAGCCAGGCCCGCCATTGGGATCTTCCATTTGGGGAAGAGACTGCCGAAAGGGCAGGGCAGGATGGATAATGAGGATACTCTGGCCACTTGGCCTCCCCCTGCTCACCCCCACGCCAGCAGCCAGTGTTCAGGGCCAGCAGGATAAGCAGGTCCAAGGAGCAGTGCAGGGAAGGAGGAAGAGTGTGCTGTGAATCCCACATCCTCCAAGTCTGCAAGACCAGCAAAAGTCTGTGGCTTGGCTCAGGGGAGAAGCCAGTTCACAGAATTCACTCATTGTCAAGTAAGGTGTAGGGGCCAAGGGGAGGAGACAGGGTCTCTGCCTTCTGGGAACTCAGGCTAAGAGTGAAATAAGCACTTATTTGTAATCTCAGTACTCCAGGTGTGGTCCTGGTCTGGGCTCCAGTGGCCTCAGCGTCACCTGGGTGCTTATTAGAAATGCAGAATCTCAGACCCACCTCAGCCCTTCTGAATCAGAAGCTGTGATTCTACTGGATCTCCAGGTGAGTTGGATGACGTGACAGCTTGAGAAGCACTGCATTGTAACAAACACAGAGCTCCATTCAAATATCTTGAAGGGTCAGAGAGCGAGCAAAGGATGGTGGCTGCAGTGGTCCAAGAGGGCTTCCTAGAAGGACCAGAGGTGAGGCTGAACCTTAAAGCACTGGGAGAACAAGGGCAGACAGGCAGACAGCCTTGCTGAAAGCTCCCTGTGTGCAGCAGGCTACCTGACAGCTTGAAAGAATCACAGCTTCAGAGAACACATAGGACCAGGCAGGTGAGAAGGCAGCCCCCAGCCTCATCATGCAGTCCCCAGAGCAGGGAACTGAAGCTTTGCAAAGGGGAGAAACCAGAGCCCAGGCCTCCCTACCCAGGCAATAAAGGGTACTGGCCCTACACTCCATTTGGGTTCCTGTGTAGCCGACAGCCTGGAAGCAACCCAAGCACACCCTCCACCAGTCCATCTTATCAGGTTGGACACATCCTCATCACTGGAGAATCCTGCTGCCCACTGTGCCAGCTGACAGAACCGCCCAGGCAGCTCACCTTGGAACTCCCCTCTGCACCAAGATGCCCTTCCCCCTCCCCTGGCGCCGCAGCCCTGCAGCTCCTTTCAGCCTGGCTTTCCACACTGATCGCAGTAGCAGCAACCCCAACCTGGGCAAGGGCCCCCAGGCAGGGCCCTTCAAGGAGGCCTCTGAGAATCCCTCAGACCCAGAGCCGGGCTGCCACCTTGTTCCCCTTCACCAGCTACTACCTGAACAGTCCTTCCCAGGGTAGGAAAGAAGAGACATGAGAGGAGGACTGTGGAAACAGAAAAGTAACTAATCCTCAAGCAGAATACCTTTCCCAGAGACAAGGTCAGGGAACCCTTGAGGTGTGTGTAACTGTGACCCTCATTCCATTTTCATCCTGCTGGCAATGGGAGGTCCAAGTCCCTGTCTACAGAGGGACCCCCACATCCTAGGTTTCAGGGAAGGCTAGGTGGAAGCTAGCAACCTCCACCAGGCTGGCCTCTCTCGTAGGATAGCATAGAGTGAGGTTCACAGCCTCAGTTAAGGGCATCCACAGACCCTGTGTCTGGGCGTATGTGTATTTTTCTAGGTAGAGACTCTGTAGTTTCCAGCAGGTTCTCAATGAGGTACATCTCTGACCCCAGCCATGCTCAGAACCACTGGTCTCATTTGAGCTACCCCTGATAGCATGCCCAAGAGAAGGATGCGGTGAGGGCATGGGAGGCATGGCTCACAGCACTTCCCTGGTCTTCCAACAGCTCATTCGAACTTCTCACCTCCAGGGCGTGACCACCGTTGTACACTATGTGTCTGACACGGTGATAAGTAATAGGATTCCCAGTTGCTAGGTAGGAAAACTGAGGGTCAGAGGAGGCTCATAACCCAAGCAAGGCCCCATAGCAGAGTCTGGGAGGTGATGTGAGGTGGGCAATGGCAGGGACTGGTTGCCAGGGACCAGCAACAGGAAGCTGACTTGGGCCACACTTGGAACCTCTCGGACCATTGGTCCAGTTTCTATGATTTCAGAACCCAGCTGTTTCTGCCCCAAGGAAAGGACATGTTGGGGCCCTCCCTTTCCTTCCTCACTCTTCTGGGGTCTCAAGCCAGGAGAAGATGGGGGCAAGCTCTGCCTGCCTCCATCCTCAAGGTGGAGGTAGAGTTCAGGGCATAGCAGCAGTCCCAGAACTGGCATCCTACACAGGGACTTCCCTGCTAGCACCCATGTCCACCCACACAGTCCCCAAGACACCCGCCCAGACAGACACACCCAGGCATACTCCTTGAGCCTAGGCTTGAATGCCTTCTGGAAACTAAACCAATTACAGCTTCACTCAGGAGGCCCTCCTCTCCTCCCCCCCTCCTCTTAGAAAAACAGGATAATCCAGAAACTATGTTTTATTTGTTTCAAGTTCCCAGCACCAAGCTTGGCTTCCAGAATGTGGCTCATGTGGAAGAAAGGACCCACACAGGACCCAAGAGTCCAGTCAGCCTTGGTCAGGAGCCCAGGGAACAACGTCCCAAGTGGCTGATGCCTCCTGGCCTCTTTCATTAACAAACCATAAATAAATTTCAAAAGGAAAATGGGGAGCTGGAGGACGAGGAAGACCAAAGAAGTCCTTGGAGCTTGGAGAAGCCATGGGGTGGCCGGGGCATGGTGGGATGGTAGGGGTGGGAGGAATGAGAAGCAGAGGTAGTCAAGAAAAGCCTACTTTTAGACATGGCCCAGGTTATGCCAGTCCCTCAGAGTGTAGCCCACTCCAGCCCCTGGGAAAGGCACCCAACCTTCCTTCCCCAGGAACAGGAGATGCTAGAAGCAGCCCACAACAGCAAGCCCTGAACTCCAAACCACAAACTCAATCTATCATGGCTTGTTGGTGATTCTTTATTAGACCAATTCTGCTGGATCAATGCTTCCTGCTGGTCAAAATGATGAATAAATCCTCAACTGGCCTGAGCAATGCTTGCAGCAGCTCTCATGAAGCCTGAGGTAGGCAGTGGGCATCAGCTCCTGTATAGAGGCCCAAGGGCCAATGGCCAAGAGAGATGTTCTAGGGACTTAGGCTTGGGGTACTGGGGGTGGGGACATTAGGTGGGGTTGAATGGTAGGTTTTACTAAGCTTAGAAGACTTGGGGCTACTCCCTTGCTCTTTGAGCTTCTGAAGATGAGACCAGCTTTTCTGGCCTAGAGGCAGGAGAAGCGTGAGTATCACCCCTCCAGACACATAAAGATGGTCTTTCTTGGATTTCCTTACTTACACCCCACCCAGCCCCCAACTGCACACAGAGAACCTGCATTTCCAATCACCAGTTGCTGTTGCTTGTTGCACAAACCCAAATTTGAGGCTCAGTCTAACCCTTCCTGTTGCCTGTTTATGAATCCTACTGCATCCATCCCTCATGCTCCATGCCCCCCTCTCCTTGCCATGTGCTGGGGAGCCTGCAGTTAGTGGGAGATTCTGTGGCAGCGGGCTATAGGCAGTCATGCCAGGATGGGCAGAAGTAAGATGGGCGGGGTGGGTGGGGAGGTACCCATCTGATGAAATCGCCATAGTCCTAACCTTTCACCATCCAAGGAAAAGGGAGTACAAGAAGGCAAGGCCCTGTGCCCAGAAGGTACTCAATAAACACATGTTGTTGGTGGGTTCTAGGGTGCCTGGGATTGGTCCCTTGCAGGCCTCCCCAGCCCAGGCAAAAGGGTTGGTGATTAGAAACCTGAACATAAGCTTTCAGATAACAAAGACAGCAGGGAGCTGAGCAAGGGAAGGGAGGGCCTCTTGACAATTTCAAGTGGTTGATATTGGCAGCTCCAGGAACAGCCTGTCTGCTACCACCATTAAGGAGTTCAGAGGGAGGAGAAGCCCAGGACACCAGGGAGTGGAGGACCCACAGCTCTTGCCCATTTCTCCCTAGCTCAGCCTGGGGTCTTCAGGTCACAGTACTTGACCAGAGGGGAGGCCACCCTTAGGAACCAGCCACAGTGCCTGATGGGAGAATCCCACACGATCACAAAACTTGATGGTTGTAACCCTGTCTCTTTAGTCTGCCCTCTGGTCTGCCACACCCCCTGGTAGCCCTAGATATTGGGTTCAGGAAGAGCAGACCCTCAAAGAAAGGGGGGGACCTCTGTTCATCACCTATTTTAAGCCATCAGCTCTTGCCTGACTGGCCATTCCCAGCATGAGAAATCTCTCTCATTGGATGGAAAATGGCTTTGCTCTCATTACAAACCCAGCTTCCCTGGAGTTTGCAAAGAGGGCTCAGGGTTGGCAAAATGCTCATTAATATAGGTAGGCAAGCAGGGTAGGTAGGGAAGAGAGATAAATAGGAGGCAAGGGAGAGGGTGAGAGAGGGAGAGGGAGAGGGAGAGGGAGAAGGAGAGGAAGAGGGAGAGAGAGAGAGAGAAAGAGAGAGAGAGGGGGGAGGGAGAGAGAGAGAGAGAGAAAGAGAGAGGGGGAGAGAGAGAGAGAGAGAGAGGGAGAGAGAGAGAGAACATGACAGAATTAAACCCAGCTCAAAAAGGTGAAAATTTTCCAGGCCCTCATCCCAATCTTACATATCAGGATAGCATGGAGAAGGAATGGGGAAATGCCAGTACTCTAACTGGGGTAGAGGCATCCCTGATCCCAACTCCAGAGGCAATCTCCAATCCCTCTTTTGGCACAGATAGGCCACAGGCCCCCAAGTAGAATCAGTGGCATCTGACTCAGGTGATGGGGCCAGGGGCAGGGTCCCTCTTCCAGGCCAGCAATCACACCTTTACTTTGGGTACCTATGACTGACTAGCTGTTGGAGCTTAGGCCACTCACTGGGTGGGATGAGGCTCTGGATGAGCTTGGGGTCACAAGACTGCTGCTCATCAATTTGGATACCAGGCATGTTCACTGACCCCAATGGACAAGTTCATTCTGCTCTGCCAGTTCTGATACCAGCTACCCAGGGGGCCCACTCCTGGCCCACCACTCTGCAGGAGGGGTTGGGTCCAGGGTTAAGGTGGGTGCAGAGTGACCCCTGTCCTCCGAGAGCCCAGCTCTCTCGTCCTGGCTGCAGCTACCCAGAGCACCAGAAGGCAAGTATTAACGCCTAGGGGAGACATCCAAGGAGCTAGTCCAGCTGCTATGAGCTCTGTCTCCCTCATGGCTCTGCTCTGCAGGCTAAATGACCTGGAACTGTCTCTAGGATGGCCACCCTGACTCTGCAGCCTTGATGGTGGAAGTGGGATGTGCGGCTTAAGGTGGCAGAGCCCTATTCCCCGCAGTCGGTAGGGCCAGGTCAGGTTCAGAACACCTTTCAGCCTCCTCTAATGCGGCCCAGAGGCAAGAGGATGGGAGACTGCACAGAAAGTTCCCAGCGCAGCGCAGGAGGTCTGGGGTGTCTCGGAGCCTAGAGGCTTCTCTGGGAGCTACCAGTGCCAGGGAGGAAAGTTAACTCCGGCGGGGATGCAGGGCCAGGAGAGGAAGCATGCCTGCGACTGCTCAAGCCACTCACAGGATAACGGCAGGGCCCCCTTACCTGAAGTCGCTGTAGGGGTGGATAATCCAAAATCCGGCCGATTTAACCCTCTCCTGCTCGCGCTCCACGGCTTTCTGGCTGCCGAACATCCTCAGTGAGAATTTGTTAACCCCAGGCTGGAGCATGGCCCCGAACTGGCGCTGCATAAAGCCGGCCTGGCCCAGGCGCACTTCGGCCTCTGGGAGGATCTGATCGCCGGCGACCGCGCCTCCCTCCACTTTGATAACGGTGTCCACCGAAGGCTGCTCGCAGGAGGCAGAGGCCGGCTGCGGCGACTGCTGGGGCGGCGGCGGCGAGGCTCCTGGCTGCGCTGAGGCTCCGGGGCGCTCGGACTCAGCTGCCAGGCCCGGGGGCGTCCTGTCCTCACCGGGGGACGCATCGCCCTCGGTAATGAGCCGCCGCTCCTCCGCGGAGTCATGCAGGTGCCCGTGGCCGCTGCCGCTTCCCATTCCGGCACCGCCGCCGCTCCGGCTGCCCAGCGAGGCTAGGCTCCCGCGGAAGCGCCTGCAGTCACCGTTGGTGTTGGACTTGCCCGCGCCGCGGGCGGGCCCCTCTCCGTCTGCCGCCCCGAGGGCCGCGCCCCGGGGCTCCGTGCCACCCGCAGCTGCCGAGGGCGAGGGCGAGGGCAGCGGCCGCAGCCGGATGCTTCTCCGGCTGGGGTCTTGGCGACCCCCGGTCCCCTCATCCTCCGCGTCCTCTTCCTCGTCCATGATCCACGCCTTGGCCCCCACCTGCTGCGGGAGGCTGTAGAGCCGCTTGCGCATGGACGGCGGCAGCTTGTCCATGGCGCCAAGGGCCGGGGCAGGGCCGGGGGCAGGGGATCCGGTGCGGCGCCGCGTTTCGACTCCAGGTCCGCTGGCCGGTCAGCCTGCCGGCGGAGACGCGTCCTTTGCCGCCAACGCGGGGCCGCCTTAGGCGCCCATGCTCCAGTAGGCTGGGCGCCGCCAGGAGACTCCCAGTCCGGCTCCGGGTCCCCGGGTTCGCCGCGTTGCGCCCTCTCTCGGGCCCGGCTGAGCGCGGGGAGTCCGCGCGCGCTCCCTCTCTCCCTCCCGCGTTTAGGGGCGCGGCGCGCAGCCCGGCTTCAGGCGCCCCGCCCCCGCGGGGAACAATGGGCGCCCGGTAGGAGCCGCGCTGCGGTCGCGGCGCTCCGAGAGCTGCTCCCGAGCGCAGAGCGCACGCCCCGCGCGCCTCTGGGACGTGCGTCCGGGGGACCTGCAGGCGGACTGTCTGTCTACCCGCTGCCAGAGTAGCTCGTGGCTGGACGCCCGTGAGCTCTCCTTGCGTCCTGTGGCCAAGCCCCGCCGGGCCGTCCCGGGGCTCCCGCAGCAGCCGAGAGGAGCCTAGCGGCCCGCCGAGCTTACATCAGTAGCCGCCTCCCCCGGAGCGCCCTCCGGCAACGCTGGGGCTCCCGCGCCCCGGAATATTTATGAAGCCGCCGCAGCTCGCGGGTTGCCATAGGAGCAGCTCCCGCAGCCCGGCCTGCCTACCTGGGCTTCTTAAAGGGGCAGCGGCCTGCCAGCCAGGGACAGAGAGGGGGGCAGAGAGCGGGCGCAGCGGGGGTGGGTACAGGGAGGACCCTCGCTGGATCTTAGGGGCTGGGGCGAGAGGCGGCTTTCCCCCTGCGCCCTCAAATGTCTTTCCTTGACCAGTGGCTGGGAGTGCGCCCCAAATCTAGGGCTCTGGCTTCAGCTGCGAATTCCCCAACCGAAAACTGGGGGTTGGGGGGTGGGGCGAGTTCTCCCAATGTCTCCTTTTTCAAGCCCTGGGTTGGCCTTTCTCCTCCGGTTTTGCTCCTCAGGTGGGTCTCCTGCCCGGGGTGGGTGGGTGGGTAGGGGGGTGCGGGTCGACTGGATGCGGAGCCTTGGGCCTTCCTGCGACCCTCCTGGTGAGGGGGTTTCCCGGAATTGCGCTGCGTCGGGGCAGCTTCAGGGTTTTCCTGTGACACCTGCTGGGGCCAACCCCCGCCAGTCTTCCCCCCGCGGAGCGTCGCAGCAGCCAGGCAAGGAGGGCGTGGGGAAACTCGGAAAAACGCAGGGCGCGCGGGTGGGACCCAGCCCTTCGAGGTAAGACTTCGAGGAAATTCGCCTGCAGCAGCCACGGACCCGGGGTCGGATCCCGGCGCGGTGATCTCCCTGGGGCGGTTCCGATGGGGGTTTCTAGACCAGCCTGGTGCAGCGGGGAGCTGGCAGGCGGGCTCCTCTAGCGACCTAGCAATCTTGAGCTGACTTTGGATCCCTTTCTCCCTGGGTTCCCTTCCAAATTGATACCTCCTATTTGGACCAACGATAGAGGAATTCCTGCCCCACCCGGCACCTCTAAGCATCTGCACAGCCTCCACTCCCTTTAAACCGCAGCCCCCCACCCCCACCCCCCTCCCCGAGGCCGGTCGGCCATTCAGTTGTGCGTCCTCTCTCCTGGTATATATATATATGTGTACAGTTGTCTGGGCTGGTGGACACAATCCCCTCAGTTCACTCAGCCTGAAACAGAGTTTTGCCCCTCTCCAACACCCTAGAACAGCCTGACACTCCCCATCCACACAAGCCAGGCTGACAGACACCCCTCCCTGCCCTGGGGGCAGTTCCGGTGGCTCCTGGAGTTACTCCATCCTGCCAGGGAGCAACACCCCCAGAATAGCCCAGAAATGGGGGCAGGGATGGATGTGGCATTGGAGGGAGAGGGTTGGCCAGGGAAAGTTGGAGTCTGGGTTAATGCTGAAGTGGATTCTCAGTCAAGTGTGCTGGGAGAGAGGCAAGAAGGTCCCCTCACCTTGCCACCTCTGAGGAATAAAGTGACATTATTCTTCAAAGGATTTTTAATTCTCATTCTTAGCTCACTTATGGCTGCCTTTGCCAACCCAATCTGGGCTGAAATTTTAGGGACAGGTGGGGTAGGGGCAGGAAGAGGCCAGCCTGGCAGGGGCTTTTCTGCTCTACCCACTTGGACCACAGGACCTGGGTGAGATCAGGTAGTGATTAGGGCGATGACATCACCGTAGCTGGCATGTCTACTTTTGAGCAGCTCTGAGCTGACAGTCCTCTGCACAGATGCTGGGAGGCCTAATCCCTGAATGTCCTTGGGTCTCCTTGAGAAGGAGTGTTCTTAACTGGCTGTGAGCCCTGCCAGCCCTGGTGAGCAGCCACAGGGGGCAGAACTCCATTTAAGTCACTTGTTTGGGCTTCTGAGTCCAACGACTAGCTATTATACCCTAACCAGGAAGTCAGCCTAAACAGGCTTCCCAGTCACCCATAGTAGAGGCATCCCCTATGCTGATCACCCAAGTCTTGGTCATGTCACCTCTTTTGGTTCCCATGGCCCATGAGCTCCCATCACTGATTACACCCAGCGCTGATTGCACAGGGCAATCCATTTCCAAATCTTTGTCCCCTTCTGGACTCCCCGAGGGTAGGGACAGATCAACTCATCTCAGGGACCTCAGCTCCAACACAAGTGTGAGCAGAGGGCAGATCAATAAATGTCAACTATGCAAATGAGTGAGGGGCCCTGGAAGTTAGCTAATGGCATTGAGGTTGAGGGAGAAGAAAGAGGATATTACCTAGGTCCTGCCTCCAGGATACTGCTGCCACAGGCTGGCCAGTGGACAGGACCCCTTAATTCATCTCCTTCTATCACCTTATCTACCCTCAGTTTGGTTAGCACCACCCATTCAGAACCATCTAAGACCACCCTGGGGTGCAGAAATGACCAACAGATAAATCAGACAATCTGTAACCGCTGATGAGGCCTGGCCTTTCCTGTCTCCTCTGATTGAAACCCTAATGGAGAACATCTGTGGTATACCAGCAGTCTGGGGGATAGAGGAGGAGGAGACCCAGGTCTTGCCCTTGATGGCTCTATGTTGTGGAGAGGCTAGATTCACACTCAGGAATAGAGGAGAAAACTCAAGGCAGGAAATAAACATGTATTAAAGCATGCCCCGGCCAGCAAGAAATTGAGGAGGGGGACCTAGCTGAGCTTGGAATAGCTACAGAGGGATTCCTAGAAGACAGAGTCAGAAGTGGTCAGAGAAATGTATCCAGCACTTTATAGTTTACCACCTCATTTGTTAAACCACATGAAATTGTCATTCTGTGGGGCAAATATGGTAAAATTTCAGCAGTTTCCCCATAGATCAACCTACCATTCTTACTCTGGTTTGCAAGCAAGAGAGCTAAAGCTCAGATAGGTTAAGTGATTTGCCAAATGTCCCACAGCAAGAAAATGATGGAGCCTGACCCCAACCAAGATTTCACACGTCAGGCTCTTCTCACTGCCCAGGTGTTTCACACAGTGGGGGAACCAGGCACAGGTGCAGGAGAGAAGGGCCGTTCTGAGTCTGGCCTGGCTGAAGCAGAAGTAAGGTGAAGAATGGGGAGAAAATGGAGCCCCCATGTTCTGAGCTCCGCCTATTGCTCTACCCAGGTTTTGCACCCTCTCCTTTCCAGTGCTGTCCAGAAGGCCTGGAGTCTACTCTGGTTCCTCTGGAGAACCAGAGGAACCAGTAGCCAGAACCTGGGGACTTCAGCAAGGGGATGGCCCTGCCTGGGGACCAAGATAGGGAGAAGAACTGCTGCTCTCAGCATAGGTAGGGACTAGGTACCTTGGGAAGATACATGGGCACCCTGCAGAACCACAGGGGAATCTGGGTATTCCTGGAATGCAAACCTAGAACAGATATGGGTCTAAAAGAGAAGAGAGCTGGAGTGGGGTGGGTTGATGAGCTTCCTTTCCTGGGTACTCAGATAAAACTGACTATCTGTGAAATTCAGCAGACCTGCTAGGGGTGGGGTGGGAATGTAGCTGCTTTGTATATAAACCTCAGACCTTATTTGGTGTAGGCCTAGATGGGCAGAGGGAGGCAGGAAATTCTGAAAGTGTACTTGCTTGTGGGCTGAGAATATTGTGCTTGGAGAGGCAGCTCCAGGGTAGGGCAGAGGTTCCTACACCCTGCAATGCCAAGGTTTGGGGCAGTTCTGTGTGAAATAGAAAAAAAAGAGAGAGAGAGAGAGTGAGAGAACAATGTAGGATATTTCAGCATATGGTTGCAATGGTCCTTTCTTAGAAGCCTGTCTTCTTTATTCTAAGATTATATCCTTCCCACATTTTCTGTGTTAAAATGTCCTTTTATGAAATCATGATGCTAGGAGACGAAAATTTTTACGTCCTTGGCTAAATAAAAAGTTGGCAAAGTGTTCTGTGTTTGTTCCCAAAAATCATTTTTGAAATGTTATCGGTCTGTGAATTCCAAAAGCCTGGGAACCCCTGCTATAAACAATGAAGCAAGAGACTGGAAAACAAAAGCTGTAGAATTAAATGCTTCTCTGTCTTTTACTGCCTATGTATGCCTCAATCGTCCTCATGTGTAAAATGGGTTAATGGTATGTATCTCACAGGTTATTGTGAAGACTAAATGAGAAAACAAATGCTCCTAGCATGGTGTCTGATTTGCAGTAAATTTCAGTAAACACTGAACGATGTAATGAATGAATGAAACCCATATTAGCCAACCCGGGAAAAGACGCTTGGCCTTTGGAATCTGATCTAGGTCATATATTCATCTTAAAAATTGCTGTTGGGATGAAAGGATGTCTTGCTATACTGGATTGTTTCCACTGACTTCTCCATCCCTAAAAAGTCCTGGCTGAATCCCCACAAGGCAGACTTTATTCTTCTCTCTGGGACAGGCACTTGCCCTGACTCCAAGCCCTCGTGGCAGTTGCTTAAATGGGATCATGTGGAACAGCAGAGGGAAATTACCCAGAGGCCACATCCTTGACTCTGTGCTCAAGACCCCCTGAGAAAGCTGGATGCAACTGGACTCGACTCACAGTCCCCTACTAATGCAATTTCATCTTTCTGCTTAGTGTAGATATAACCCTGCCCAGTGCACCTTCTGCTCTGCTCTGAGGCAAGTATGTTCTGTGATCTGGGTAGGAATTAGAGACATACAGACTTCCTGCTGGGAGTCCTGGCCTGGGGGATGAGCCCTCAGAGAAAGAACACTGACTCAGCAACAATCCTTCAGGTTTTGTGTCCCAAGGCTTCCTGTTGAAGAAACTAGAAAGGAGAAGAGGCACACAGAGAATGAGACGGATTTGGATATAGATCTATGGGGAAACAAATCAACCAACAAGACTTAACTAAATTCTGGTTACCAAACCTGTGCACAGTTACACCAGGATAGAAGCCAAGAAAGCAGAGAGCTGCCTCAGCTCGGGCAGCTCCCAGTCTGGTCAAAGCAGCAAAGAGATCATCTCAGAGGTTCATAATCAAGGGTCAAAATATGTGGTTCAGAAGATGAGAGCAATGGTGCCTCCTGAGTATGGTCAAGGTGGGCTTCCTGGAGGAGGCAGAAAATGAATTAGGTTTCCTAGGCACTGGAAAATGGTTACAGTGTGTGTGTGTACGTACTGCACATTTTTGTGTATTATGGGAGAAACAGTGAGTGAAGTGGTCTGGCAGGCTTGGAGGTAACCAAAAGAAGATGGGAGTAGGAGTGGTTAGATTGGAGAGGATGGGTGAGGCCTGCTGCATTCTCTCAGGGGACATTTCCAGAGGTTAGGGCTAAGGCAGGTGTCCACCTTAGGGGGCTACTAAGCTGGTGCCCAAAGCTGACCCCAGTAGAAGATCTGATCTCTCCATAGAAGGAGAGTATATTGGGTCCTCCTGATCCCCTTCCTCCCATCACCCTCACTCCCAGACTCTGGCTCCGAAAAACACTGGGAGACCACGTACCCACTATCCCCCATTTACATCAAAGCATCAGTGAACAAGAAAGTCCCTACAGGCTCAGCTTCCTTTGCGGCTCATCACTTGTTTTCCTTTCAGTTCTGCCTGATTTCTTATGACATACTGTCTTCTCGTCTATCCTCTGCCTCCCTGCAGCACCCTGCCTGCAAGCACCTGGGGCCCAGCAGAGCCCAAAGCCCTTTTATCCCCCAGCCAGCCCTGGCTCCATTGCCCTTGATCTCTCTACTCTCTCCATCCTGCAAACGCGGCTGCTCCCTTGGGACTCTGCCAGGGCACTGCCTGGGACCTCATCCACCCTCCACCCCCACCCCAGGGAGGCTAGAGAGAGATGTGCTGACAGCTCAACCAGGCCTGGACTGTGTCTCTGTGTCCTGCTGGGGCTCCAGGACGTCTGGGCCACCTGGACTTGGAGCCAGGCTGGAGAGCGAGGCGCTGGGGGAGAGGCTTCCGAGGTGCCGGCTGAGCAGAGCTGCCAAGAAGTAAGTACTAGAGACTCTTCTGTCCCAAGTCTGGAATTCATGATACATCAGGGTTGAAGTGAGTTCAGACAGGGGCCTGAGGGGGTAGTTTCAACAGCCTGGACTGGAGGTGTCAGGGAGGGGAAGTGAAGAGGCAGGGATGGGATGGGGGTGGTAGTGGTGAATTAGCTTTGTAAAGGGGACAGAGTGGTGGTGGTGGGGGGGCATGTGAGCAGATGGGGCTCTCTGGGGAACCAGG
>PVKY010008129.1:0-14323 GCA_004027775.1 Bradypus variegatus
AGTTAAAGTAAAAAATAACAATAAAATTAAAACCTCCACCTGGAATTTAAAAGACCTGTGTGCTCTAAACCTTGTTGTCTTGTGCCTTTGATTGCTTTCTTATTTAAAAGTGTGGCAGTAGGGCTGGGATCATCCCTATTAGGGATGGTTGGGGGTACACCAGGTTTGCAGGTTGGGGGCTGGCTTGCCTGCTCCTGGATGCTGGTGCTGAGCCTCCTCAGCGTCTCCTGGAAGTTCTGATTCCGTGGCTCCAGGGTGGCACAGCGCTGCACGTCCTTGAAGGCCTGGTCCAACTTCCCCAGGTGCTCCAGTGCCTGGCATCGCCGGTACAGAGCCTTGATGTCCGAGGAGTTGATGTCAACGGCTAGCAAGGAGAAATGGGCAGGGCCTCAGGGGGGCAAGTTCCAGGCCACCTTCACTGCCCCTGCACTCTCGCCTGGCTTCTGTGTCATCCTTGGAGATTATCAACCCACGTGGACTATCTGGCCCACAGCTCCCCTTCATTAGGGAAACAGAATCACAGGGTCTTAAGGTTGGGGGTCATCTTGTCCAACCCTGATGCTTGAGTCCCTGTTACGTGATCCCTGCTAGTGCTCATCCAGCCTGTGCTTGCATACCTCCAGCAACAGAGTGCTCCCCTCTTCTCAAGACAGCTGTGTCAGAAAGCCCTTCCCTATTCCTACCTGAAGTGTATCTCCCTGTGACTTTGCCCTTTTGCCCTAAGCCCAGCCCTGAGCCTGGAATCCCTGAGATGAAATCCAGTCCTCCTCCTTGTGACAGCCTTGTGGGTATGTGAAGGCAGCTTTTGGTCCCACCTGGGAGCTGCTTCCCCTGGGCTAAATATTGCCACTTCCTTCAACTGCTCCTCACATGACAGGTTTCCAGTCTCTTCTCCAGCGGGTTCCTTCCCTTCTGAATTTACTCCAGACTATCTCTCTCCTAAAAAGTGGTAAATAGCTCAAAATCCAACACACAATTCTGCATTTTATATCCCTAAAATGCAGCCAAGGGGGAAGTCTTCCCATTTTTATCATGTGCTTCAGTCTATGTTCTCTATGAACTTGAGGTACTCCATTGCCAGTGCTAATTTATGTTTATTTCTCCCTAGCGTCTGTGGAGCAGTCTAAGGTCATAGCATCTGAGGATGCTCTGGTCCCACGGAACGGACTGGATTGGACTGATGTGCTTCATTCTGGAATCCTCAGATGAGCACCTCCTGATTTACTTGATGAAATAGGGTATGTCTATTACCATGGCAAAAAGATTCCCAGAAGCATTCCTTTAAGAAAGAAATTGCCCCCAAATATTTAACTCCTAACTCATTTTGCAAAAATGTGACTTAGTGATGGCTTTTCTGGAGCTCTCCTTCTGCATAAAGGATGATACACCTGAAGTTCCCCCCCAACAGTGCCTAGGGTGGAGAGTACCAGAAACCACTTCAACAAAACAGCAACCCAGTGGGGAAATCAGGATTGGGGGTGAGGACAAGGTTGGGGGTGGGGGGGACTCACCTCTTGATGCATCTGAGGCTGCCTGAACATAGCTCTCCTGAGAAATGGGAAGGAGGCTTGGTTAATGTGGCTCCAATACGGAGACAGCCAGAAAGTGTCCTGCAGTGAGGGGAGTGGGCTTGTTGGGAGAAGCCTGGAGAGCACCCCTCGCTGGGCATAGGAAAGTGGATGAGTTTCGGTACCAGGCAAACCTGGGTTTCAATCCAGACTCTGCTTCTTACTACCTGTGAGATCTGAGGCAAGTTAATAAAGCTCTTTGAGCCTTGAGTTTCCCATCTGCAACATGGGATGACAACAGCTACTCCACTGAGCTGCTACTAAGATGCCATGCTGTTCCTTGAAAGGTTACGTATAGAGTTACCATATGACAAAATAATTCTACTCCTAGGTATACATCCAAAAGAAATGAAAGCATATGATCATAGAAAAATATGTACAACAAATGTTCATAACAACCCCAAAGTGGAAACAATCCAACTGCATCCATCATCAATGGCGAGATACACAAAATGTGGTATGTCCATAGAATGGAATATTAAAAAAAGATGCCATGAAAGAAACCTATGAAAAGCACCCAGCATGATGGCTGGCCCAGAGATGTCAGCTCCATTGAGCTGATTTTGATTTGGATGAATGTCTGCCTTGACCAGACTCTCCAGAGGGGTGCTCAGGGTTGTCCCTTCAAGAGAAGGACTGGGAAGATGCCCTCCTCCCACCCTAGGGCTCTAGGTGAGAGGGCTGGGATGACGGACAGTGGCCCATCAGGAGAAGATGGCTGCCTCTACACGCCCCCACCCCCAGTTCCTGCCCCATGGGCTCTCAGCCTCACCCCCGCCCCGCCCTGCCCGGCCCCAGACCGTTTTCAGGCCGCAGGCTGCCCGGTTCCGATAGAGTGTGGCCAGCAGGGCCTTGTCCTTGGTCAGCTTCAGGGCCTGGCTGTAGCTCTTCATCGCGGCCTTGTAGTCCTGGAGCTGGAAGTGCCGGTTCCCTTCCTCCTTCAACTGCGCTGCCTCCACTTCTGCCATCTGTGGGGAGGGGGACAGATTGGTCTGTCTTGCCAGCCCCTCACTCCAGACCCAGTGCTGGACCTCCCAGCCTGAGGTCAGGAGCTCCAGGGCCCCCTCCCATCTTGGTGAAGGGTCAGATTCTGCCTGGAAAGGACCCCTTCCCAGCACCCCCCAATCCATTGTCCCAGAAGGACATAACAGCATTGCTCAGCTCATGGCCTGAGAGGGGTCTCAGCATCTCAGTGCTTCACTATCCATCCCTCCCACCTTGCCAAAGATCTAACTCTTGTTGCAGGCCTTAAAAGTATTTCCCAGGCTCCCTCCTTCCTCCCCAGTCCAAGGAGCACCCCGGCCAAGCTCACTTCTCAGCAAGGACAATTCTCTGGATCTGCCTTTCTGTGATGGTGCTGGCCTGAGCGCCCTGCGTGAACCTCCAGCTAGTCAGCCTGGCTCTGCCCCTCCCAGCCCCCACCCAGGGGCCTTTATCTCCCCTGCCAGTGGCTCCAGACCATATATGGCCATGGGGGCAGGTGTCCCTGGAGTCTGTCATTGATACTCAGAGCCCTCCCTCTCTCCAGACAGGACAGTCACTACTACAGGAGGGGCTTGACCATTCCCTGCCCAAGCACCCAGCTGAGGCCAGTCCTGGGGGCTCAGGCAATCACAGCACAAAGAGAGACAGAAAGGTCCAGAAGGGAAGGGGCAACTGATCCCCCTCCCTAAGTGCAGCCGTAACACCCCTTTTCCACCTCCATCCCAGATAGAAAACCTCCTCCCCACCCCCCACTCCCTCTGCTGCTATTTTGAGAGCGGAGTGACAGCTGAGGGGCTGACAGACTTGGACACCCAGAGCAGCTGCCCAGGTCTGGGACCAACTGGAGACTTCCAGAAATGCTTGTCCAGAGGGAGGAGAGAGGGAAGGAGGGTGGAAAGTTCCGTCCCTTTTCTACTTGTCCACAACTTGCCCACCCCTCCCACATATGCTTTTTGCTTTTTTTTATTTTATTGGGATTGTTCAGATACCATACAATTATCCAAAGATCCAAAGTGTACAATCAGTTGCCCCTGGTATCCTCATACAGCCCACATATGCTTTTTGAAAATGACCTCACTTTTCAAAAAGACTGACAAAACTTGCTATCTCAGTTTATTGTTAATGGGTTGCTTCTTTCTTTGTTTCTGTCTGCATGTTCCTCCTCATCTGCATCTGGTAAGTTTATAAGGTCCCTGGAAAGGTCAGCCTACCTCTCAGACTGGGAGCTCTCTGAGGAGCTCTGTTAAGTCCCTCATCAAACTGAAGTCTTCTCCCAGGGCAAGAGCTGGGTTAGACTGGGAATTCCCTGAGACTAACACCTGTATTCTGGCCCCTGCTGCCTCCTGGAGGGCAAGATCTACATATCTTCCCCGGCACAAAGCCTGGAAGAGGGTCAGTGCACGATGCATATTTCTTGAATGGATGAAAGGATGAATGAATAGTGTCTTCACTCTGCACTTTGCTCCATTCACTCACTCACCACCATCTCCCCCGCTCCCCCTACCCCCAGTAAATGTGCAAATTCACACGATGGTACCGAGAAAGAGACTGCTGAAACAAAAACACTACGTTCTGTGGCTAGCTATGTGGCCTTGGACAAGTTCTACCCTGGACAGTGGGCCCAACCCTGACACATGCTTGTCAAATGAATAAATAAATGAATAAATGGATGGATGAATTCCCTGCCCTAATGGGTCCCTTTGAGGGGCCAATTCTCTGCAGCAATGAGGTAATATGATCAAGAATCCTGCCATTGGCAGAGAACTCAATTCTGTGATTTTAGTTCCAAGGGATCCTAGATTTGAAGGCTGCTTCAACTATTCATTCCACAAGCATTTCTTAAGCACCTACTATGTGCCAGGAATTGTGAATGATAATGGAAGCAGAATATACTCAAACACTCATGAAGGCAAGGAATTCTGTCTATTTTGTTCACTTATATATTCCAAATACCTAGAACAGTACATGGTATATAGTAGGAGCTCAATGATATTTGTTGAATGAATGGATGAAATAGTTCCATGGATCTGTGATTTCAAATGTGAGGAATACCAGGATTTTTTTGAAACATGTAACATGTAACAGGTAAACATGTTTTCCCAAGTGATTAAATGAGTTAATATTTGTAGAGCTCCTACAACAATGCCTGGCAGAGAGTAGTTGCTCAAAAATATTTGTTGAATAAATGAATGCATGTTTGAGACTAGACCTGAAGAGTGAGGAACTGTTCCAGGCAGAGAAAACTGCATGGAAATGCCCTAAGTGTTGGATCTTAGAGAGGCGGTGGGTGGCTGGAGAGGTGTGCAGGGCTGAGTGGACTGTTACAAGGAGTTTCGTTTTTCCTGCATGCAATGGGAAGCCACTGCAGGGTTTTAAAGTGATTTCTGACTGGGCTTCCAGTTTGAAAAGATCACTCTGGCTGCAGAATGGAGAATGGAAACAGGGAAGCCCCTCAGGAGGCTGTTGCATTGATTAGAGCAGGAAATATCGGTGACTCAGCCCAGAGCATGGTGGTTGGAGATGGAGAGGTGTGAACGGATTCACAATATATTTATGAGGCAGGAGTGACAGGGCTTGGGACGGACTGGATGTGAGTTTCTGGACCAGGTTTCTGGTAAGAGAGCTCACATTCATTCCTCTCTGCTCTGGTTCCTCATCTGTAGTATGGACATAAAAGGGCTGTCATGAGGATTAAATGAGTTACATGTCTAAAGCACTTAGAACAAAGCCAAACCCATTGCTATCATCATCATTATTATTGCCTTACAATGTTCATAACTAAAGAATTATTTTGCTTTTGTACCCAAGTATTAATTCATTTGATTCATTTAAAAAGAATAATCATTTCTGCCCTCAACCCAATAGTCTCTGGATTTGAAAGCCACCCCCTTGCAGGGTTGCTGCTTCTGCTATTTCCTAGCTATGATCTTGGGGGAAATCAATGAACCGCTCAGAGCCTCCGTTTTCTCATCTATAAAATGGAGCAAGAATCCTGGAAGGTACTGGGAGGGATTGAGTGTGGAGGTGACGGCCTCTCCGGCCGACGCAGTTTAGATCAATCCCAGGTGAACCCACTTCCAGCCCAGGAGGCCATGCGCGGCGTGGCACTTCCCCTCCAGACCGGCAGAGGGCGACGTTGTTGGTTGCGGCACCGCCTGGCCACGGGGGCGGTGCTCGGTTCCGCCGGACTCTTTCTCCTCCACGTGAGGACGCAGGATGGCAGCGGCGGCGGTGGTGGGTGACTGTGAATGGGACGGGGGCGTAGCGACTGAGAGCTCGGACTCTAGGTCCCCGAGGCCGGTGGGAGTCGGAAGTGGGAGTCTTCCCTTCGGGGCTGCGTAGCTGACCCCCGCCCCTCGTGTACGTTCAGGAGGAAACGGCGGTGAGTGACGTGCAACGGCTGCTAGTGCAGTTCCAGGATGAGAATGGGCAGCTGCTGGGCGCCCCGTTCGACGTGCCCGTGGACATCACCCCGGAAAAGTTGCAGCTCGTATGCAACGCGCTGCTGGCCCAGGTGAGCGGGAGCAGCCCCACGTTTCCCCTGGGTGAGGCTGGGGAGCGCTGCTCTGATCAGGCCCAGAGGGGTTTGGAGACCGAAGATCTGGGGCTCAAGGGCCCCCAATATCTCACCGTTTTTGGGTGATACACCCTGGCGAAAGTCCCTGGCAGTGTCTCCTACCTTTGGGGAGGATCGGAAGATGTAATCTCCCCGAAAGCGCTTTACGCGCCGACCGTCGGGGTCCACACTCGGAAAGTGCCCGCGTTTTGGGCTCCTTGGGTGCGTTGACTAACTGATTGCTCACCACAGCGTCTCAAGATGGGTCACATTAACAGCCCCATTTTACAGTGTAGTCCGGAGGGATTAAATTAGTTGCATGATGCTACCCAATAGGTGGTAGATTTGGAATTTGAACCCAAATCTTTTAGACTAAAAACCCATGCTCTTAACTTCTAAGCCAGTGTTTGTCAAAGTCGTGCCTTCTGTTGGGGAGTTGGGGGATGCTTGTTAAAAATGCAGTTCTTGGACCCCACCCCAGATATAACCAGACTCTGGGGTGTAGCAGAAGGTCTGCATTTTAAACAAGCTTTTTGAAGGCTTTTTACTTGTTATGTGACATCATGTGGTGGCTTGAGAAACACAACATAATGCTATATATTAACCCTAATCCTAGACTTTCGTTTTCTTTTTGTAGATCACTGAACGATCAGAATCCCTTTAGTCATTAGAAATAGGGCTTTGTGCTTGTTGCTTAGTTGCTGTGAGACTCCCAGGGTTGTTGTGAGATGCAGATAAGGGCTTTTAAGACACTATGTGAGTCTCCTACAATTGCTCTTTAAGGATTAAAAAGTGGGTGGCTGAGAAGAAGGAAGCTTCATTTCCCCAGAGCTCAGTGGGGAGCGTCGCTGGTGGAGGTAGCCCCTGCATAGCCTTTGATGGAGAGTTGCCCTTTGCCTTTGCCCTCCAGGAGGATCCTCTGCCACTGGCTTTCTATGTCCATGATGCTGAGATTGTGTCCTCACTGGGGAAGACACTGGAGTCACAGGCCGTGGAGACCGAGAAGGTCCTGGACATCATCTACCAGCCACAGGCTGTCTTCAGGGTCCGGGCTGTGACCCGCTGCACCAGCTCCTTAGAGGGTCACAGTGAGGCAGTCATTTCCGTGGCCTTCAGCCCCACGGGGAAGTAAGGACAGCAACAGAATTGGGGAGGGGGGTGTAATGAGGTGCAGCCTCTGGGTAGGTTTGGGCGAGTCTCCTCAAGTTACAATTGATGGGGCCTAGGGCTGCCTACTATAAGACCCAAGCCATGGACACAGGTTGCAAATGAGGGACTTCCCGGGAGCCAGTGGGGCTTGGTTCCCAAAGACCAAGGTCACCTGCATTGGAAGGCCCCTCCCTCAACTCAGTGCCATATCTGGACTGCAAACTCAGCTCTGCTCCTGTCTCGCTGGGTGACCTTGGCAAGTCATTTAACATTTCTGAGTTAATTATTCATTTGTAAAATTGGGATTATTTGCTTCTTACAACCCCATGAGGATAACAAGAAATGTTAGTTATAGCTGTGGCCATTCCTTCCTAAAAGGAAGAGGAGAGAAATAGCCCTGTGGGGGTCTTCTCCCAGATGGCACCATCTCCCTTCTCAGGAGAGAGAAAAAAGGCTAGTTCTAGATTCTCATTACAGAAGACAATTGACACGCATGTGCGGTGTCTCAGGGATGGGCCCTGTCCTAACCCGTCCCTGCAGAACTCATGTGGCCTCTCTTCTTCCCCAGGTACCTGGCCAGTGGCTCCGGGGACACCACTGTGCGCTTCTGGGATCTTAGCACTGAGACACCACATTTTACATGCAAGGGTCAGTATGCAGTTAGCCTGCAGGGGCTCCTGACACAGTGGTGGGCAGCTGATTCACTCAGCTCTTTAGTTCCTGAGGAGGCTCAGAGCAGATGCCAGCCCTTAACATCCACTTAGCAGCTCCTGTCCCTAAGTAGAGCCCATACCCTTGAGTCCAGGCGGCTGCTTACAAACAGCAGAGACTAAACCCAGCATCTTTGTGGGGTTGTGGGGAAGGACTGGCTGGCTGGTAGCTTGAATCTACCCTCTCAGAGTTTAGCATGCATCAGAATTGTCTAGAAGGCTTGTTAAAAAACAGATCGCTGGGTCCCACCCCCAGAGTGTTTTGTTTCAGTAGGTCTGGGGTGGAGCCTGAGAATTTGCATTTGTAGTAAGTTCCCAGGTGATGCTGATGCTACTGGTCTGGGGGCCACACCTGGTGGGCCACTGCTGTACCACACACCAGCTGGGTGACATGGGGTAGGGCAAGCACCCTCTCCAAGGTTCAGTGTTCTCATCTGGAAAAGGAAGGCGATGATTCTTGCTTTGTGCAATACCTTGGGGCTGTTGTGAAAAATATGGAATGGTGGCTCTGAAAAAACTATACCATAGCACATAAGGAATTATTAGAAAGTGGTATTATCTGTGCAGTAAGATGGACAGCTCTGAGCACATGGCTTGTGTTCTCTGTCTGCCTAGGAAGCCTCATATCTCTCTTTGTTGAGTTGTTTGTTTATTCTGTAAATAGTTAAGGAGTACCCTAGGCACTGGGGATAAAGACAGATGTGATCACCCCTCCTTTCTCCCTCCTGCTTTCTTAGGACACAGGCACTGGGTCCTCAGCATATCCTGGTCCCCAGATGGCAAGAAGCTGGCCTCAGGCTGCAAGAATGGCCAGGTAGACAGTGGTCAGGATAACTAGGCAGGGGCTCTGGGGCTCCCTTCCTGGGGAAGTACAAAGTCCAGTTCTGGGGCTTCAGGGAGGATTGGCTGGGGCGCCATGGGCGGGAGACCTTTGGTGGGTCTTGGAACAGGTGGGGGGTATTATTTGGTGAGCTTCTGTTCTTCAGATTCTTCTGTGGGACCCAAGCACAGGGAAGCAAGAGGGCAGGGCCCTTTCCGGCCACAGCAAGTGGATCACGGGCCTCAGTTGGGAGCCCCTCCATGCGTAAGTGACACTGACAGAGCTGGGGGAAGGTGTGCAGGCTAGGAAGAGCCAGGGGTTCAAAACTGTCCCCCTTCCCTGCTCAATTCGGTGGCAGTGGGGTGGGGGTGAGGTGGGCAGTCTGGATGATGGTGACAGCTTGGCAGGCAGTGGGGAAGATCTTCCAACCCTGCATTGCTGCTTTGGAGAAGGCTGCCCCATCACAGGGCCTGGGAACACCCTACATGGCAGCCACATCTTGGGGTCAGGAAGCTGTTGAAATTGTCCCTGGCCTTTGAGTTGGGAATGGGAGGTGTTGTTGGGAAGGCAGGTATCACCAGGTCAGAAGCAAGGTCACTGCTCCCTCACCCTTACCAGGAACCCCAAGTGCCGCTATGTGGCCAGCAGCTCCAAGGATGGCAGC
Source organism: Bradypus variegatus (assembly GCA_004027775.1). Classification (NCBI taxonomy): domain Eukaryota; kingdom Metazoa; phylum Chordata; class Mammalia; order Pilosa; family Bradypodidae; genus Bradypus; species Bradypus variegatus. The sequence continues at coordinate 9,452 of PVKY010008129.1, forward strand.
GTGCGGGTGTGGGACACAACAGCAGGCCGCTGCGAGCGCATCCTCACGGGTCACACCCAGTCAGTCACCTGCCTCCTGTGGGGAGGGGACGGGCTTCTCTACTCTGCCTCCCAGGACCGCACCATCAAAGTCTGGAGGGCACATGATGTAAGTACCAGGAGGGCCCAGAAACTAGGTTGGGGAAGTCTCAGGGCATAGCCTGTCAGCACTGGAAGGAACCTTGAGTCAGCTCCATGAGCCCTGTGTGTCTCCACTGTGGCCTGGAAGCCCCATTAGAGGATGTGCTTTGGGAATAAGGGGCTCTGTGGTGAGCACTGCACACTTGAGCGAAGATTCCAGTGCCCATTAGCGTAGTCGAGACTGAAAATTCCTGCCATCAGCAAGTCTGTTTAGCTTTATCAGACTGACCATACACCAAGTCTTTGACTGGAACCCTTTTATTCTGACGTACTTGACATCCCTTCTGTGAAACATACTTTCAGAAACATTGAGCTGGGTGGGTGTCCTCATTTTACAAGTGCAGAAACTTGAGCCGAGAGGGGTGATTTCATTAAGGTCACAGTACATGGGGAGTGAAGCTTCCACCAGGGCCTCGGGAGCCCAAGTCTTTCTTCCCATGCCACACACATCACATTTTCTTCTGTGGCTAATCTGGGGGTGCAGGTCCCTGAGGGTGGAGAGCAGGGCTTGTGTGTTTCTGACCTGTCTCCCTGTACCCTAGGGTGTGCTGTGCCGGACGCTGCAAGGCCATGGCCACTGGGTGAACACCATGGCACTCAGCACTGACTACGCCCTGCGCACAGGGGCCTTTGAGCCTGCCGAGGCCTCAGTTAATGCCCAAGACCTCCGGGGGTCCTGTGAGTGAGCAGAAGAGGGAGGGGAAAGAGCCAGTTCTGCAGTTTATTGGGTGTGAGTGGAATCCAGGCTGGGGGTATTTGCTCTTTGTGTTGAATTTTCTAATGAGCCTTGTTCCCCATCTTCTCTCCTCTCCGGTGCCTGGACACAGTGCAGGAGTTGAAGGAGAGGGCGCTGAGCCGATACAACCTCATGCGGGTGAGTGCGCTCTGCGCCTCTCCCACTGGTCCTGGAAACACTCTCCATGGGCCCTCAGGCCCCCCTTTCTCCTAGCCCCAGCTCAGTATACCTTCTCCAGAATGTTGGTTTTGGTTATTCTAGTTTATAGTCCTAAACTCTTAAAGCACCTGGGACCATTTTATTTCCGTTTGTTTATTTGCTTATCTGTTGCATTTTCCAAGGTGCCTCTTTTATTTTAGTTTGTTGGTTAAGTAACATTATCCAGGTGTTCCAAGGTTCAATGAATTCAAAAAGGTTTGCAGCAGAGAGTCTCCCATCTCTGTCCCACAGCCATCCGTTCCTTCCAGAAGCTGCCAGTGTTAGCAGAATATTGTGTCTCCAGAGATTTTATATAAGCATGTGTGAATATATGCAGTGTACACACAAATAAGATATATACACACATGCATATACATGCCTACACATAAAATCCTTCCCCCTATTTTAGCCTACTTTTCTTTACCTTGCTTTTTTATGTGACTGTGTATTTTAGAAATCATTCCCTATACACAAAGACTTTCCTTTTCCTTTTGGGAAAGTGACTTGCTTGGGGCCACAGGTGAGTCTGTGGCCACCCTGGGCCTCCTTTCTCATCCTGACCTCTGGCCCTGGTGTTGTCATCAGTGGTGCCTGTTTACTGCAGAGGTCAGGCTCTCCTAAGACCTTGTCCAACTTGTGTGCTTTATGCTCTTCCCCACCCAGGGCCACAGCCCAGAAAGGCTGGTGTCTGGCTCAGATGACTTCACCCTCTTCCTGTGGTCCCCAGCAGAGGACAAGAAGCCCCTGGCGCGTATGACGGGACACCAGGCCCTCATCAACCAGGTGCTTTTCTCTCCTGACTCCCGCATCATCGCCAGCGCCTCCTTTGACAAGTCCATCAAGCTGTGGGATGGCAGGACGGGCAAGTGAGTGGGGTCAGGGAGGGAGTGGAGAAAGAAGGGGCATTTTCCTCTCTAAGGAGAGAATAAGAGGAGCTTGGCTCCACTACTTACTGTCTGGCCCTGATCAAGTTTTGGATTTTCTAAGCCTTGGTTTCCTTTCTTTAAATAATGTAAACATGATTCCCTACCTGTCAGCTTAGTCATGAGGATTAAATGAGATGTATCTTTGGGGTCAGCACCAAGTCAGCACTGGAAATAATAGCTCATTTCATATCCAAGGAGGGAAAGGGTCTTAAAGCTGTCTGCAGGGCCTGGGAGGCGACAGCCCCAGAAGAAATGACGCACAGGTTTGTGGTCCACTCACTCTCCCAGCCTCACTCCAAGTGGGCTTCCCACACCTGCAGCGTCAGCACCGCCAGGGGCTGCATGGAGACGCAGGCTCTTGGTGCTCCACCCCAGACCTTCTGAATCAAAGTCTGCATTTTAATAAGGTCTCCAGGTGGTTCTGCGGATTACTGCTGGGGTGAGGCACAGCGCACCTGCGGTTCACTGGGTTGGAGGGGCTGATTGAGGCTGAAGGGGAAGTCATCGCTGAGTGCCTACTACTTATGTGTCAGGCAGTGTGTATTTTCACCCAGCCACACTTTGAGATAGGTAATTCAGTTTCTTTTTAAGATAAAGGAAACAGAGATTCAAAGGCCCTCATGGTGTGGCCGGAAACATGGTCTTCACAGATGTGAAAGTTCCAGGTGGGCCTGCCCACTGTCAATCCGTGCCACCTGTCAGCAAGCAACTGTTGTATGGGACATTAGGCTGATTAGCTAAGCAGATGACTGCATTGGATTCTAAGGCAGGCAGATGTGCAGAAATGGAGGCCTGGCAAGTGGCTCCCTAGAAGCTGCTCACTTGGAGTTTTATAAAATAGTAACACCTGTCAGTGATTAAATTGGCCTGGGATGGGGGCCAAGCAGTGAGATTTTGTGAAAGTTCCCTGGGTAGTTCTAACACACAGCCAAGGTTGAAAACCACTGTTATGGACACAAGGGACCCTCCAAACCATCTTTCAAGACCTAATACCTGTCATTGTCCCCTGGCTCAGGTACTTGGCCTCCCTGCGTGGCCACGTGGCTGCCGTGTACCAGATTGCATGGTCAGCTGACAGCCGGCTCCTGGTCAGCGGCAGCAGTGACAGCACATTGAAGGTGTGGGATGTGAAAGCTCAGAAGCTGGCCACAGACCTGCCAGGCCATGCTGATGAGGTACAGCCCACCCTTGTGGGAGGAGCAGCAGGTGGGATTGAAGCTGGCACTCCTTGGCTTTGGCCTGCTTCTTGCTCTCTCCTCTTACCCTCCCCACTGCCCCACTTTCCCTCCTTGGTTTAGGTGTATGCAGTCGACTGGAGTCCAGATGGCCAAAGAGTGGCAAGCGGTGGGAAGGACAAATGCCTCCGGATGTGAGTCTAGGGGAGCTGGTGGTTGGTGTGTTCGGCTCCCCTGCCCTTAAGTCCGTCTCTGCAATCTTACCCTCTGCCTTAGAATTCTGAGGGACTCTCTGGGTGCTCCAGTTGTGCTCAGGTGGTGTGTAAAGTGGGAGAGCCAGGAATTACAGAGGTTATTGGAGCCCCTGACATATTTGGCCTGCTCTGTGGGGGGCAGGTCTGGGGGTCTCTCCAGCATGAGGCAATAGTGCTTTGTTGGAGCTCTGGACTTTGGAGTTTTCAGAACTGAGTTCAAATTCAGATTTGCCTTTCATTGTACAGTCTTGGGGAACTTGGTTAACCTCTTTCTTGGGAATTATCAAACCTCAATAGGCTGTTGGAAGGATCAAAAACAGGAGTCTGTGTACACTTTGAAGCACTGTATACTTGTAAAGGATTATCACTCTTTGTTGTTTGCCAACTTGGGCTGGGTGGGGTCCTAGCTGAGGCAGGCAGTGGGTGCACAGCCTGTGTTTGGGTGGCCAGAGCAGAGAGGGTACCCACAGACCCTCTGCCCTGCAGTGGGCTCCTGGGAGGACAGGGCAGCCTCCCTTTCCTGAGGGGAGGCCCCCATCCTGATGCCCTCCCCTTCTCCACAGATGGAGGAGATGAAGCCTCAATTTTCTGAGTGTACCTGGACTTGGCCTCCGCCAGCTCCCTGCTCTGACCAGAACTCCAGGGCGGGGGGCGTGGCAGTATGTGCACCCCCTCACCAGGGGGATCCTGAGAAGAACCATGGCCAGAGCCTAGTGGGGGCTCTCCCCCAGGTCCACTTCCTGTACCACGTCAGAGCAGGGAACCAAAAGCTGTGGGAGGATGTCACTGAACTCCGCTCTTGACCATCACTCTGTATCTTGCTGGGGATGGCAGAGAGGCCAGGCAACATGGCTGGACCTCAGCTGCTGCCCCTGCCTCATTCTCCCAGTGTCAGCTCTGTTCAGAGTCAAATCCTGGATTCTTTGGCCAAATAAATAACTTGTATTTTGTGTGTTCAGGTGATAATTCATTGTCCTAGAATCCTAGGGCTCAGCCAAGGGCTTGTGTTAATTTCGTTTGTCTAACCCCTGTCTCTGTGCTGGACTACACCAATGCCATGCCGCCCAGGAAGTGGCCTCTCCTCCATTTCCCCCTGTGCCTGCGAGGGACAGGCCACCATCCGCCAGCTGAGGCTGGGAGAGCTGGCCGAAGTCCATGCCATAGGGTCAGAGGACAAGTCTGAGACAGTGCTGCCCACTGGCCACTAGGCAGAAGTGGTTATTTCCCTTAACGAGAACTAAATAAAATTAGAAATGCAGTTCCTTGGCACACCAGCTAAAGGCTACTGCCTTCGCCTGCAGGTTGTTTCAGGATTGGACAGTGCCGCTGTAGGGATGCCTCCTCTCCCTCTCATGCAGCACACCTTCTCAAGCCCCTGCAGTGCACTCTGCGCTGCTGGGCTCT